>CAUYON010164842.1:0-33656 GCA_963573935.1 Arctocebus calabarensis | reverse complement strand
CACCCTTTGTCCTATCTCCCCCCACCCTCTCCCTCCCCTTCCCTCCCTCTCCCCTTTCCCCATCTTCCTGTGCAATAAATGGGTTGTAGCACCAGCCATAGGGTTTTGTCATTTATTTCACTGAACAATTAAAATTAATTTTAAAATTAAAAGCTCACACCTGTTGCTTGCCTAATACATTCTGGCTCTGAAACAGGACTGTATACAGAGTCATATATGATACACACTATGTTTGCACCACCTCTGCTTTTAAGGTTATTCAGCCATTTAACCTCTTGTTTCACATTGGCTTTGAAATAATTTTCTGAATATTCCCTTTTAATGCAGGTTTAACAGTGACAGCTAATCAACCATTGCATGCTATGTTATTGATTTATAATCAACAGAATCTTGTGTCCCTGTTGCAAATGTTTAATTTCATATATTTCTCCCAAGTCTTTTGAGAACAGTTTGCCTTTTCCCTTTTTAACTAAAATAATCACTGAGAACTGTTCTTCCTTATAATAGCAACATTTGAGAATCTCTAATGTGCTCTGTAGAAAAGTAACTGCAAATTCATCTATTTCTCAGTATTACCTTGTGGTTTATTTCTGATGTTCACTGAAGCAGTTTTGTAAATTAATACTAATGTTAAATGCTCTATAGAAAGTTTCATAGCATATCAGTTGAAAGCAATTATCCAGGAAGAGTTTTTATATCTGAGTCAGTCTTACAGATGCATCTCATATACTTTTTGAGAGGAAATAATTCTTCTGATCTAAAAAGATAAATTTATCTTAGAAATACTATTACGTCTGTTCTCATTTGACTCTAAATCTACAGCTTGAACTGCTTTATACCAAACTGATTTTTAGTATTTGAATTCTGACAGTGCTAATCAATTTTTTATAATGTTTGGTCTCCTTCTGTTTTCTTTTTCAGAGTACCCGAGTGGCCTTGGACCATCTGGAGTCTGTGCCTGAGAAACTGAGCCTACTCCAGGATTTCAAAGACTTCAGAGTGAGAAAGAGTTGACTTGTCTCTTCCTGTATTTTTATCTGAATGAGAATCCTTGACATCTTCCTATGTGCAGAAAAAAGTGTAGAAAGGAAAGAAGTATCAGAACACACTGGGGACTTTTAACACCCCACCGATCAAACTTTATTGCCATTTGTGAAGCCAGGATTTAAAATAATGAAACTTACATGTTAGCACAATATAGGAAGGTAGAAACTTTACCCTTACCACTAGAAGCTCAGTTGTATCCCTACAGCTTTTGCAATAATTTAGAAAAACCTAAGAATTAAAGGAGGTTACAGATATAGATACCTTTTTTGATTAGCAATTTTAATTTATGAATTGTCATCTCTTTCACAAATTGAGTACTGTTTTAGAGATATAATCATTCACAGGTTATGTCTATACTGTGACATAGGAATTCAAATCCACCTAGAGTTTTAGATTTCTTATTCCACATCATTTATTGACAGAACTCTAAGCATAGAGTATTTTATTATCAAGTCAGGTAGTTACATGTGTGAATTTGCCATCTGTGATTTATAAAGTTCCTCATAGAGGAGAGCTACAAAGCAAATAACCCTGCTGCCCTGTCCTGCCAGATGAAGTCTTGTCCAGAGAACATCTCCATATCACCTTAGGGATAGATATGTAATGTAAAATGTTAACAACTTACAATTTATTGACCCTACATGGCTGAAGTTACCAATGAGAAGGGTTTTCCCTTGGAAACCATGTCATCTCTTATTTCACATTGGCCTTAATATATGATTTATGTCATGTTCAGGTTCTGTTTAAATCTAACATATTATTTGAGGATACGGTAGGTAGGAATATAGCCAAATTATGTCGTATTGGTTCATTGGAAGCAAGGTTCTCAAAGTCTGCACTGTTATAAAGTTATCTCATTAAGCACCTTTTGGAGTTCCATTTTGAGTGAGATCCAAGGTTGAACTGATACATCCAAAAATCTAGACTATCACAAATACAACAAAACTAAGGGTTTCGAGTATATTTTACTAAAGTGTTTACTCTTTCTCATGATTTGATTATATATTTGTGGCTTAAATTTCCATCAAAGATTATGAAACCAGTGTCCAAGATGATGTCAAGATGATGTAATCGCTCTTTACCCTCATATAACCCCATGAGATAGTGGGTGGTATATTATGCCCATATTCTTGCAACTGTTTTCTCTGTAGCTGACAGAAGGTATCTAAATATATGAAGGTCAGGCAAGAGAAGGTTAGGAAGCAGGAAACCCTTGGTCACTGTGAAACAGAGGCCTGTTTTATACCAGTATAAAAATATAAAGTTTAACTTCTAGTGATAATCACTTTTTTCCCACTTGTCTTCACTGGACAGAATATTCATACATATAATTTAACAGTTATATTCTCTACTATTACCAAAAGGGTTATTATTATTTTTTATCCTATGGGCTAATGATTATCTATAATATACATATTTCCATACACACAAACTCACATATGGAGATGCCTAAATAGTAAAATTTTGGCAGAGAATATTTTTCGAATTTCAGAATTGTGCTTCTCACTACATTAAAATTGAAATTATGGCAAGCAGTGGCTAAATACTGTATGTTGCATGTTTTTCTAATCTTCAGATACACCCTGTAGAGAGACAGTATTTTCCCCCGTTTTACAGATAAGAACACCAAAGCTGAGAGTATGTTAAATTAGTTAGAAGTGGGATCTAATTCTGGCTGGATACAAGAGCAGAGCCCATCTGCTTTGCCCTGCTGCCTTTATCTTGAGTCTCATTCAGTGTATACCCTAAATCATCTATAGTGTTTAAAAAAAGGGTTGATTTAAATCAATTTAATAAAAATACTAGACATAAGCCTAAATGAAAATGCACAAAACCTTTATATTATTAGATATAGATCTAATAATGTATTTTTATATCCTTAGAACTTTATATAAATTGGTATGCTATAAACATAAATGCTATGGCCTATGTTCTGGTCATAGCTCATGCACCAGACAAAATCACTAGTATCTCAAAGGATACGTCCTCGTCTATACAATGAGGGAATTAGGCAGTGTTATCTCTATGGATCCTGCCCAAACTAACATCACTAGCGTACGAGTGAGAAAATGTATTTCACACGCATATTTCTTGGTAGTACTATAGCCTATGACTCTGAGTACAGACCTCATTTTATTTAGATAGGCTTGGCTTTATTCTTGTTTAAATGTAGTCATATTCTTTTTCTCTCTGTTTTTTTCTTTCTCCTTCACACTCTCTCACCTCATTTTGAAAGAAGTAGTTCAGCTCTACAATCCCATATTTTAAACATGTATTTGTTTTTTTGAGACAGAGCTGCACTGTGTCACCCTCGATACTGTGCTGTGGCATCACAGCTCACAGCAACCTCCAACTCTTACGCCTTACTCTTGGGCGTAAGCAATTCTCTTGGCTCAGCCACCCAAGTAGCTGAAACTACAGGCACCTGCCACAACGCCCAGCTATTTTTGGTTGCAGTTGTCATTATTGTGCAGCCGGCCCAGGCTGGGTTTGAACCTGCCAGGCTTGGTGTATGTGGTTGGTGCCATAACCATTGTGCTACGGGCACTGAACCTTAAACATGTATTTGATAAGGTGGAAAGAGCAGAGTGTTGGGTTCTAAGCCTACTGTGTCTCAGACTGTCTAGCCATGGGCAAGTCATTCTTAACTTCCCTAACCTGTAGTTTTTAGGGTGTTTTATTTGTTTGCTTAATAAAAAATAAGAATTTAGAATTCTAATACCCCTTCCAGCTTGAGAGTTTAATAAATTTAAGGTCCCTTGACACCATCTGGGGCACTAAATCCCATAGATGATTTTTAGTTTTTTACATTCCAAAAGCATTTGCTCTCATTTTCTTCTAATTTCCCCCTAAATCAGAGTAGAAATGTCTAAATAATTGACTTTAGTAACTGTTTGCTGTGTTCCTTCTTCCAAGAAAGGAAGGGGGAAACAAGAAAGAAAGAAAGGCCCTGGAAATTTGGGCTTTGTTAATTTCTTCATTACCTGAATCTTTTTTTTTTTTATAAGGGCAGAGGAGATCTCCTTACTAAGTTTAAGAATCTACACGATATAATAGTTAAAAAATAGAATGTTGTTTAAGGACAAATGAAGTAAAAGAACATTACTTTTAAAGGTAGCACTTTTTTTTTTTTTTTTTTGAGACAGAGCCTCAAGCGGTCACCCTGGATGGAGTGCTGTAGCATCACAGCTCACAGCAACCTCCAATTCCTGGGCTCAAGCGAGTCTCTTGCCTCCACCTCCCAAGTAGCTGGGACTACAGGCACCCACCACAATGCCTGGCCATTTTTTGGTTGCAGCCGTCATTGTTGTTTGGCGGGCCCGGGCTGGATTCGAACCCGCCAGCTCAGGTGTACATGGCTGGCGCCTTAGTCCATTGAGCCACAGGCGCCGAGCCTAAAGGTAGCACTTTTTAACAAGAATATTTTGGTATCAAGTATTATGTCAAAGGACAGCACACACCATCCAAAATTGGCAGATATCATCAAAGACCATCATTGGACCACTCATTGTCACCTGAATCTTGTTCTAAAGGATGTTAATCATTTCAAATAGGAAAAGGGACTAGTCGTTAAAAGAATCCAAATGAGTAACGTGGGACCCACTTTATTTTTGTGGTAGCCGCTACAGTGACAATTTTATTCTTTTTCTGTGGTAGCCTATGATTACCCTATATATCTCTATAAATACTCGTAAGGTAAGTATTTTTTACATATCAACACTTTCTTAAACGTAATTTCAAGCACTGATTTTTCTTTCATTCACCTACTCAGGAGCTTTGTTGTTTTTCCAGGATACCCACAGATCACCCCAGAGAATTGATGGGAGATGTTCTAAATACAGAGTTCAAAGAGATTCTCTTCACCATCACCAGGATGACATCAAGCACAGAAACAGAAGTTTCAAAGTAATGTTCTTTATATACTTCTTTAGTTATTAAGCACTATTCATGTTTAAGGATACAGCCTCTTAAGCAGCCCCTGCAGCAAAAGAAAAGCTTTTTCTTATTATATGATCTTCAGTTCTATAGAAACAGAGATCAAAAATCTAAAGACCATGCTTGTAACTTTTTGCCTTAAGTCTATGCCATTGTTGCTTAATATGTTGCTTGTCTGTGGCAACTGAAGCTGCTAGAGAAATCCTGAGCACTTAACCCCTGGGCCCCGGGCTGGTCCGAGTCTTAGTGAGGTGGTTTCCCTCCTGTCAGCACCTCTTAGTCAGGTGGTTTTCCAGCTTCTGTCAGCACTAAAGTCTGCAGTAGATCAAGTAACGTGTTGTACTTCGTGAACTTTGGCCTTGCATTTCCAGTCATTCTTTTCCATACTCCTCTTTCAGCTTATGGTTCATTACCACAAAGCCAACACAGGTATTGGGAAGATTGGACCATATTGATAAAAATCACACCATTCCCTAGAGCCTACCCCCTATCCATGTGGAGTGTGGGTGATTTTCAGTCCACTTGGCCCTTAGCAGCTCCTCTCCTGGAGCTGGGAATTCAGTAAGTTTGCAGTTCCTTAGGACTAAAACCCACAGATAATTTTTTGGGCCAGGTGATTCTTTGTTGTAGAGGCTGTCTTGTGCATCGTAGGGTATTTAGTTGCATTCCTAAACTCTACTCACTAGAAGCCAGTGGCATCTCAGCTTGTGACATCTACAAATGTTTCCACATCGCCAGAAGTCCCTTGAATGGCAAAATGCCCCCCTTGAGAGTGCCGACCTAGAGGGAATCCATCCATATGCAAATGTCAATTTAAAAAAGAAGAAAAACTAAAGGCTCTCTGGCTTTTTTCTATTCTTACAAATTTTAATATGTATACTTTATTTATTTTTTTTTTTACTTTTCTAAATACATGTATTTTATTATTCTTCATTACATTTTCCCCCCTTAATATGTATACTTTTTAAAAATTTAAATCTTAGTATGTATTAATATGTATTACACTGTATATGTTCTCTTATTACAGCCAAATATATTTTTTTCTAAGAAGCTGAATGTAATTGGATAGAATGCTCAGTGGGTATAAAGACAGTGCTCATTACCATAAGTTCTCCGTAGCATACTTCAAATGAACACTATTCTTTCTCCATCCCAAACAAAAATTAGCACAGTTATGCCAAATGATTGATACTCTTAGTACTGTGCAGAGGACGCCCCATGACTTTCTTCCTTGTTACCTTTGTTTTGAATAAAGTGGTATATTGACGATAGTAGTGACCTTGTCTCATATGGCAATTTTTAAATTCCTAAATCTCCTCCCAACATTCTCATCAGGTCCCCATATACTCAAGTATTTCTCCACCATTTAAAGAAGTGCTGCTTGTCCTAAACAGAAAGCAAGGTTTAGGCTACAGGAGCTAACAGGAACTGCCAATCATTGAGCATGTGTTAGAACAGACCACCCGAAGTTGCTCTTTTTGCAGGGGTCGGCGTGCCTTATGTCCAGTATCATATTTAATTATCACAACAATCCTGTCAGGTTGGCACCTTCATTTTCCCTCTTTTACCAGTGAAGAAAGCAAGCTTATAACCTTATTTAATGGTTGAATCAGCATTAAAACCTAAATCTGCCAAGCTCCTGTAATTTGTGTCCTTGGCTGCCGTGCTGTTAACAGTATAATTTTAGACTTCATATGACTAATTTTTTTCTAGAAATCACCAAATATACAACTGTATTTTTAATAAAGAAAAGTCAGTTTTTTGCAAAAATATATAAATGCAATACATGCCTCTTAATTCAGTGGAGGTCTAGTGCAGATGAAAGATTTAAAATATTATTTCCCAATATAGATATATTTGGTATCAGGTGGATCAGTAATGTCTAGTGGCACCCAAATTGCTATAAATCAATAGAATTTCCATAACAGCATATGGCAAAGCTACGAATGTTTAACATGTCAAAAAGTAATCTCGTTGGAGTTCTGTGTAAAATTTCATTTGCAGCTGAAGAGGAAATTAAGCCTAGTTCATAAGAGAGGCCAACGTTTAGCAACATGAAAAATAAGTGAAAATTTTGCAAATAAATAGTGCAGGTATAGAATAGGATCACAAAGCACATGTTCTAGTGGCAATGTTCCACATTTAATGCCACTTAAACATTTTAAAACTGATGCATTTCAATGTTTAATATATAGATTGTTTACATATACATATCAGATGCCTGGCCTGAAATAATGTAGCAATTTAACACAAAACTCACGGGAATATCTCAATTAGGTATTTATTGGAGTGGAAAATATGGGACCACATTTTTTCCAATTGTAGATACCACTGGTCATTTGCTCATATGCTTTTTATAGAAATAAGTTACTTAAAAAGACTGAGAGGGGAGACAGCATCAGAAGAAGCATGAGGTTAGATGGGTAGTGAGAAAGTTACCTTAATCATTTCTTGTCTTCATGGGTAATCAAAAGAGCTACCTCTGGTTAATCATTGACATCCTGAAGAAAATGCTTCACATGAGAGAAACTGAAATTCTTTTAATCAAGAGAGAAGGTACCGCATCACTACATCAGTTTCAGAAGACATTATTTCAGCAACTGTTAACTTCTCCCACATTTTCTTAGGCAAAGGTTTAAAAAAAGAAAAAAAAAGGCATATCACAGGGATTTGAGTTCATTGGTTCTACTGAAAACTGGTTCCAGAAAATCAGTGCCATTAAGGTTCAGTTGAATGTAACAAACATAATATATAGCTACCGTATCATACAACGCTATGCTACCAGTTGGGGTGGGGTGGGAGAAAGACCTATAAAGATGCAGAAAGCGTGTTCTTCAAGGAGGGAACCATTACCTGGTCATCTTAATTCTGCCTCTTGTAATTGGAAGATACTCATGTTAGTTTTTATTTTTTTTTTCTAAATGCAACATTCAATAAATACTTATTGGGTTTTTAGTGTAAACAAGTTGTCCCATATGAGGGGTTCAAGAGAATGGCATAAGAAAAACCGTTATCAACCTTTAGGAATTTAAACACTTCACACAAACAATTGTAATGGAAAGGAAGAAGGAATAAATGCTATAAAGAACACCCCCCCCCATGGACCACTTTAGGGGTCCAATAGAAACGAAGATGCTCAAGAATCTTTTGAAAAGGGGGTTGGTGCTGGCAAAGTGCAGAGCAGGGTCTTGTCCACACCTCATTTGGAAAGAGGGTCTCTGCTAGCATGTCAGTTGTAGTCCTCTGACTGTGTTTCCGTTGACGGACAAATGCCTGTTGCCTTAGGAGAGTCGTGTTGGCAACTGGCTTCTCTCATGCTGTCGCTGTTGTAAGAAGGAAGGGAAATTTCACCACACCACACTGCTGGTGGAGGAAAGAGTTAGCAGCAAGTCAGCAAGCCAGGATCTTTTTCAGTCAATCCAAAGCTAGGGTTGCTCTTCTGTTTATTCCCCTGGCAATCACCAAGAATAAAATGATCGGATTTCTAAAAACCTGTCAAGATTTGAACAGGACCAGTTGTGGGAGCATAGTGTAATATTGTAGTAAGTTGACCAAGCTTAACTGGAAAAACTCTGAGGTGAAAATTGTGTATTTAGAATTCAATTCAAAGCTGAACCAAACACATTTTCCCCATCTTGGTAGACAACAGAAGCATTTCATGGCCTCTCTTTCATCAGGCCTAACTGGGTTTCTGCAGGACACAGGTTTCCTTGCTGTCCAGCTGTTTCAAATAGAACAGAATGTTCAAAAGTCAGCCAGTAACACAGCATTGCTAATCTGAATTCACGGAGGAGCATGGTTTTGTCCAAGAAATCCCCTTTTGTTACCTTTACCCATGCTAAATATATGGTTTTAATTAAAATTGGAATTTTTTGGTGAAAATCACAAAAGGCATGTTTTTCCCCATCCATCCTCCCCGGAAAGGAAAGTCATGATTTTTAACTTCTAGTTGGAGAGTTAGTATCCAATTTCTTTTCAAAGAAGCAGATGTTTCACAGGATAAGATGGAGTAGGTGAGGAAGCCTTGATAATAGCTTTCAGCAGAGTTTATAGAAAGCAGTGTTTGCCAAAGTTCTTTGTCATATTTGTTCAGTGTAAGCATGTGTGTGATATAACTACATGTTTTGCTCCAGGAAGTCATTTCTCCCTCATTGAATCTCTGTGATTTGTTTATATCTTGCTCCCAGCAATTAATGACTATTAGCACAGTGTCTCTTAAGCCCGCTGTTTCTGCTTATACCTTAAATCTTCTACAATAGTAGATTCTAAAGTAACTCTCGGTGCAACTCAAGACTGTAGGTGATGCATAAACATTTTTATTTTAATGACTATTAAAATATATCACTAGTGTATTATTCTTGTGATTTTACAGATACTGCTTGGGAATAATAGTGGCGACCATGGGAGGACTTGAGAGAGCTTTAACCCTATAGTACCCCCCCATCTCATTGATAACCACTCTTCCTCAGGCTTGGATAAGGAATCATATGTAAACTGTTACGCAGATGCAGTTCTGCTTCTCTCAGTCCCAAGCAACTTGCCATCCTTAAAGCCTCTCCTCTCTAGAAATGAAGGGCCCTTCATTTTTAAGTAAAAATAAAGAAAATGGTAGTATAACGTGAGTGAATATTTCAGTCTGAGATGCTATTCTGCTGGAGTGTATGGCCTTTGAATACAGGTGCTGTCTGCCTCATCTTTGATTCCAGAATACATAGTGAGTGTACGTATGTGTCAAATTGGTGATTTTAAAAACTTAAAAAAAAAAATCTTTTTAGTTTCAGCCTTTCTGAGATTCTAACAAAGATTTAGTTGCTATTTTTTCAGTAATGCTTATGTGACACATCTAAAACCTTGTAGACGATCAAATCATGCTGGAATCTGAAGAGATTTTTATTCTTTTGAAGTGATAAAGACTAACCTTCCTTCTATAATATTTAACTATTTGATTTTATCTTGTTCTTTAAAAGTTAGACAAAAGCTTGCCAATTGAATTGGATTTTCTTCAGAAATCAACATGGATACATAGATGAACATATTAATATTTTAACTTACAAGAGCTTTAGTCTACCAAACTCAGATCCCTTAACAAACCACATGATTTCACCCTTCTGAATAATTTACTCAACAAGAATATTAGGAAAGGAAAGATTGTGAAGAAATTCACCTATAGCATCCATTTTTAATAATCCCAAATTCAGTTAAATTTCTTATTAGTAACTAACAAATGTGCCATAATGTATTTATTAAAACAATGATTGTTTCCTTTAAAATAGTTGCATTTAGAGAATAAGCATTGATTCCAATAACACCACCATCATTAAAATATCTTTGCATTTCTGCCTTTATTATCTTATATAAGATATATCTTGTTATCTCTGCCTTGAATGAGTGGCACATTCTCTTGACTGTGTTTGTTTATAATAAGTTTTTATCCTCTGTGAGTAGATCTGGTTTCTGAAAATAGGCAAAAGCCACCTGGCGCCCCATCTGAACTAAGTTAAAAGAAATTGAGTAAAATGTTTCTCATTAGTGATTCACTAGAAACATAAAATTTTACACAAGAAAATATAAATTACGTAAGGGTAAATGTATCAGCACTACTATAAAAACTGCTCTAGGAGCTTCAAATGGCCTTCTCTGACACAGTTATTTCATTAGTCTGTTAATCTGGTAGATGAGTGTTGTTTTGAGATTATCATCTCGTTGCATCAATTTGGATTTCATGTGGTAAAAATAATTTGCAGAGTTAGAAGTACTGGTTGTTTATTGGTTCTGTCCAGATAGATTAGAATAAGAAAATCTAAGAGGACTTAGCGGTGATCTGGTCCAGCCCCCTAATTTTTTTACATGAAGAAACTGAGAATTTGAGAGTAGCAGTCTTTTCCCCAGCTTCCATAGCAAATTTTAGCTTCTACATTTTTGCCAAGAAATGATATATGTGATCAATTATTGAGTTCCTTATTGCAGATGGCACTGTGCCAAATTGTGGAGTATTTGGATAAGTAGATAGAAAGATAGATAGACGGATAGATAGAAACAACCAAAAACTCACCCTCCTGGAAATTAAAATCTAAACCAGCCCCGATTGACTTTAAAATTGAAGTGAAGTCTAATGAGGAAGAGATGAAGCTTTCTTGATCGCTAGTGGAAAACTGGGAAATCAAACTGGGGGAGAAATGCAGGGACAGTGCATTGTTAGGTTAGAGACAAATTCAGGCAAATATTTCTGCTACAACTTCAGAAATGCATACATGTTTCTTCCTTCTCTCCAGAGGAGTAGTTGGATGAATTAAAACTTGAAAAGATTAAATGTGTCATTTGTCTAATAAACTTTGAACTTATAGTATTCCTGAGAGAAAAATACATGGCATCATTAAATATTAATCACTAGAGATCAGTTTAGCAAAGAAATGTAGTTAGGTTGGAACAGCTTTTAAGAAACCAATTACAATGTGGTTATAAAAAAAAAAAAAAAAAAAAAGTGGATGAAGCCCAGGGAAAATATTAGAAAATGCAAGTCCTTTCACCCAATGGAATTATTGTAGAGAATTCTGGCTAACGACCTAGTTGAGACAAGAAAGCAATGAAAATAGGCCCTTGTGCTAAGGATACGCTAACAATCAAAAACTGGGATTATTAAAATTGCAAAGAAACTTCCTTTTTAACTAATATTTTCTTTTTAATACTTAAGTATTTAATTCAAAGATAAGTTGGAATTAGGAAGAAATATTAATTTTATGGTCATTCTATAAAATTTACTTACATAGAAGTTCTACAAATTAAATATCAGTAGATTTTTAGTAGAATTGACTCAGTAGAACTTAATAGAATTTAGTAGAATTGGAAAAGATGGAGGAATTTTTTTCATATTTTTTATCTGGATTGTTCAAAGCAATTGTGAAATTTTTTTCTTTTAGGGTAGTCTTTTAAAGTGTATTTTGCTAGTTTTGTTGCAAGGGAGATTCTGACAGTTTTTTGAAGATTTATAAAAATTTTAATCCATAATTGTAGTTGAAAATGTCAACATTCATTTCTCAGTAATTGATAAAACAGTAGGCAGAAATCAGGAAAGATACAGAAGACTTGAGCAATACTATCAACCAACTAAACCTAACTGGCATTTGTAGCTACTACCACCCAACAACAGCCAATTACATGTATTTTTCAAGCGCACATTGAACGTTTTCCAAGATAAATTATGTTTTAGCTGATAAGGCAAATCTCAATAAATTTAAGATGCTTGAAATTATACAAAATACATGATCTACCCACAAGAGAATGAAACTGGAAATCAATATCAGAAAGATACCTGGGAAGTTCTCAAGTATTTGGAAATTAAACAGCATTCTTGTGAATAATCCATGGATAGGTCAAGGAAGAAATGAAAAGGAAAATTAGAAAATATTTTAAGTATGTGAAAATAAAAGCTCAATTTATTAAAATTTGTGGGATCAGCTA
The DNA here is from genome assembly GCA_963573935.1 of Arctocebus calabarensis. Classification (NCBI taxonomy): domain Eukaryota; kingdom Metazoa; phylum Chordata; class Mammalia; order Primates; family Lorisidae; genus Arctocebus; species Arctocebus calabarensis. The sequence continues at coordinate 21,215 of CAUYON010164842.1, read as the reverse complement.
AAAAGTTTTTCCAGAGGGAAATCTGTAACATAAAATGTGTATTACAAAAGAAGAACGATCCTATCAATAATTTAAGTTTCCATTACAAGAAACATAGAAAACAAAGAACAAAGTAAACTCAAAGTAAAAGCAAGGAAATAGTAAAAATAAACTCAGAAATCAGTGAAATAAAAATTGGAAAAATAGGAAAAACAAATTAACTCAGGGGGTTCAATGAAAAAATATTAATGAAATTGAAGAACTTCTAACCAGACCAATTAGGAAAAAAAAAAAAGACAAGCTACAAATGATCAATGTTAGGAATGAAAGGTGAGCATTACTAGAGCTCATAATGACATCAAAAGGATAATTAGGGAATATTATGAACAACTCTACCAAAAATTTGACAACCTACTGTGTTACCCAGTATAGACAAAGCTTTTTGCACTAAGATGTTTATCAAATGATTATTCATAATAGAAAAACCTTAAATCAACTTTAAATTTCCGAAAATAGGAAATTAGTAAGATAAACTATGAGATAATTGTAATGGTGATAATAATGCTAGAGAAAATTTTTGTACATAATGTTACATTTAAAAAGTAGGAAACCAAATTGGTAATAAATGATGGTCTCAAAATAAAAAGAAATTTATGAAGAATTGAAAAATGTACTGTTATACTTTATTATCCTAAGAAATTTTTAGTTTAATTTGTTGGGTTATTTATTTTCTTCTTACTTTTCTTGTCTTTTCTACATTTGATAAGAATGAAAGATATCAGTGCCATATTTTGACTGTTCTACGTGAAGAAGCTAGCTTTATCATTAAAAATATAAATTATGTTTTACATAAACAGAAAAGATACACCTTCTACTTTGATGCAGTTGATTTTGTTTTAGAAATTTAAAATCATGCCTTTTAAGACAAATGAATAGTATTTAAAGATCTTTGTATACTTCGTTCTTCTTCCGGTAGGCACATTTTCAGGCTGTCATGACACCATCTGCTCCAGCAAGGTCCCCAGACCTACTTCTCTACCCTGTCCTCTCACTTGCTTTCTCAGTTCAGGTGTCATTGGGCAAAATGTGTGTTTGTTTTTCCTGTATGTTTTTCTTTCTCTTATCTCCCGTAGTGGTCAAAGTATCTTTTAGTGAAGAGCCATTAATTTTGTTTCTCTCTTTCGTGCTTCACATGGAAACCATGGTTCATTGGACATTTCTAGCCTTGACTGACAGCTTACGTCTCCTTTCATTTTCCATCTCCGTGTTGGCCTTTATTATGTCATATCTGAGCTACAATAGCCATCACACCTGCCCCTAGTGTATGTGTGTATGTCAACCCATTCTAAAGATATCATTGGAACACAGTATATGTCCTTTCCTTTCAGAGATTCTACAGTGAATGGCCTCTAGTTTCTCATGAAATTACTGTAATTACAGAAAATAAAAACCAATTGCTTAAAAATCTCAGGGTCTTCATCTTAAATCTACTTAACCTCTCTTTTCGTACATGAAGGCAAATGGTCTTATGATTTTGAACCACCTGAGGATTATGCCTATAGCTCAGAAGCAATGAGCCTTTTACAAATACTACATATTAGCTTTTTTTAGCTTTTTTTTTTTTTTTTTTTTTTTAAATAGATACAGTCTACCTCTGTTGTCCAGGCTGGAGTGCAATGGCCAGATCATAGCTCACCGTAACACCTCAGATTCCGGTGCTCAAATGATCCTCACCTGCCACTCACCTGTTTGTTTTTTCTTTTTCTGCTTTCTATCTCTCTCCCCTCCTCTCCCCTCCCCTCCCCTTTCCTCCCTTCTCCTTCCCTTCCCTTCCTTTTTCTTTCTCTTTTTTTTTTGAGATCAGGTCTCACTATGTTGCTCAGGCTGTTCTCAAATTTCTGGTCTTAAACAGTCTTCCCACCTTGGCCTTCCAAAGGATTACAGATATGGGCCATCGCACTAGCCTTTTTGACCTTTCTTTTTCACTTAACATACAAAGTATGTAACAAAGAAATAAAATATAAAATTGGTACTTGATGCAGAGAATGTCAGCTAATTCATCAGTCATTTCATGAGGCCTTAGTCTATGTGAGGAATCTAGAACATCTTTTCCTGACTACCCTCTATCTCTTTTCTTCTTATCTTTCACTTTCCTGTCTTTTGCCCTTAAGTTTTCACCTGCTTCCTTCATTATTCATACTCAGCATTCAGTATCCCCTCCCAGAATGGTCTTCACTAGTTCTCAAATCTAACTTTGGCTCTTCCTGGCACTTCCTGTTCTTATAGCACTTATTATGGTTTGTAATTACATCAGGCATTGTGTAATTTATTCAATGTCTTTCTTTTCTGCAGGTCCTAATGTTTCCTAACCATATACTCCAATCTCTTCTTTTCTCTTTGCCTAGCAAATAGCAGATGTTCAATTCTTGTATGAATGAATAAGTGAAAGAAGTATAATAAATAATTATACAACGTTCATGCAAAAAAGTGCCATTTTACTATTTATCAAAGAAAAGTATATGTACATTAAAGCACCTATTTAATTAGTAAAATCATTTAAAGTTATGCTCATTTTCAGCTAAGGTTTGGGGAGAAGAACACATTTGTATAATACATGAGGAGATGAACTTTTCCTATGTTTGTTTTTGTTTATGTATTAAATATTTGTTAAATGAGTAAGAGGATGAATATAATCATTACAGAAAGTAGTCTAGCTAAATGTATTTAAAACATCAAATTGTTTTTATTGACTCAGTATTTCCACCTAAGAATTTGTCATAAGGAATAATCTTAAATATGGAAAAGGTTATATATTTAAAGATACTTTTTACAGTGATTTATAGCAGCAAAACACTAGAAACCACCTAAATGCCAAGTATAATAATGGCTGAGTAAAGCATAGTCTATCCACTATAGCATGTGAGTAACTCATAAGCCAAAGATTAATAATTTAATGACTTAAAAAATGTTTATAGTATAAATGTAAATAAATGAACAACACGAAGTTTTGTAACTATATTCATGAATCCTATCCTTGGGGGGAAAGAAAGACTGGAAAGAAATATGTCATGCTGCTACAGCAATGGGTGATTTCTTTCTTTTTTCTTATACTTTTTAATATGTACATATTTTATTTTTTACTAGGATTACAATTGTATTAAACTGTAAATATGTAACATAGCTTATGTGTTAAGATTTAATTTCATCTGCAGTGAAAGACTCAGCTACAACTCTGACTTACCTAACAAATGCAAACAGTGTACCCTAATCATGTGTACCCTTGTATTAATTATAAAAAATATATAAATTACATTTGTAAAAAAAAAAATTTTTTTTTAAAGATTTAATTGCAGTTTCAGCACATTTATAATCATTGACCTGAAATGCCATTCTTTCTTTCTTAGGATGGCAGAACCTTTACCGAAGGTTCCTACACTCGTGAGTTAGATCTCTCATCCTCTTGGCTGGATCAAAGCCGCTTCCTGTCTAGTCCACAATTTGCACACTTGAACTGTAAGTAATGAAGTCCTGAACCAGTGTTTAAATTAATTTAAGAAAATACAGCACACAGAAAAAAGAAAGTTTGAGTCCAGTGGCATGACAATAATAGTAATGTTATAAATCTAAGAAAATTCTCATTATGAATTATACACATATTGCCCAAGTGTATTGATAATATTATGAAATTTACTAAAAAATATATGGAATCCCATCATTTTAGACCTTACACTTTGCGGGAAAACTAAAACTATGCCACCCAAAGTAAAAGTCTTAATTAGGCAAATTTTTTATTTGAAGATTTCTAGAAACTATGGATGAAGTGGGTAAAGGAAGTTATAATAAAATGCAAATAATCAAGAAGTAGAAAATTTTTGTGTATAACTATTCAGAAATATGTAATCTTACACAAACAATAAGAATACTTGCTAGATTTCAGTGTGTACATACTGTGTAAATCTTGATAAGATGTCACCAAAGTATCAACAAGGTGTGGGTCCATTGGCCCCAGGATGCCATCTCCCACCGTCTGTCCCCTCCTCTCCCTGCTGTATTCGTTCTGCACATTTCAGCTTGGTAAGGTCCTCATAGAAGTTTAGAATATGCAGTTTTAAATGTGGTCTCTGTTATGAGGACCCATAATGAATGTCCTTTGCAATTTTCCTTTAAAACCTTCTTCAGAATGACAATTACAGAGTTATTTGTTATTTAAATGTTTTTTTTGTTCACTAATTCTTTTCTCCACCAAAGAGTGAACTCTGGGAGGGTAGAAGTGATGCCTATTATGTTCACCACTGTTTCCCAATACTCTACATAGCACTTGGCACATATACTCATTAATATTCAATGAATATTAGAAGAATGTGTATATGTGTGTTTTTAAAGTCCACTTTTATTTATACTATTGGGATTCAAATGTTACTTAATGGATCTTTGTTTAGATAATAATTTAGTTCTTCAGTTTGTCATGGATCTGGAGGGTTATACGTTAAATTTGATAATTCTGTCATTTAAAATAGCTAGATTGGTATAAAATAAAGTACTAAAACAAGCCACAAGGAACTAGGTCAAATCCAAAGGTGTCACATCCTATTTTTGCTGATTTATATTCATGGATTCATTGAATAAATATTTATCAGTTTCTGATAAATGGTTTAGTTTTCATTATTTCATGATTATTTTATTTCAAATGCTAAGCATTTTCTCTTTCCTGCCATGATAATTTTAAGAAGTGATTTTTGTATCTGCATAAACGCTCTGCTATTCTAATCTGGGAGGCACCCTTCAAATATGGATCATATGTCAATTTGGTTATGGCAACTCAGAATCCAAATTACACATTGGCCAAATTTTTTGTTCATTGTAAGCAATGGAAAAATGTCCCCAGGTCTGTTTAATATAAATTAACATGGAGGAGGGTTAAGGACTAAGTGCCATCAAATATCAGGGTATCCCACTCAGGAAGAGCCTGGAGATAAGCAGAGCAGCACCATGATATGGGTGCAGAAGTCTTTATTCCATTGCAATTTAATTATCATAATGACCTTCATAAGACTCCCTAGAAAGATATCTAGAAGGAAGTTGTTTGAAGGCATTAAATGGGAAAGATCAAGATTTGGGGGATTGTATTTATTAATAATGTCATAAGCAGTGAAAGAAACTGCATTTAGCTTTCTATTCTAGCATTTCATGACTAGCTATGATCATTTCTCTGATTAAGAAGTATTTCTCACAGGCAGCCATAGGTTTCTATATAAATGCATTGGCTCAGAAGGAAATAAAGTTAAAGAAGAGTAGGAAAAAATATCACTGAGATATTTTGAATAAGAAAACACTTATATAGTTTATATTGTAAAATCTGATGGAAAAACTTAGTTCTAAAAGTATAACTATTTAATTTATTGATTAATTCATTGCTTTATGTTTTGCCATTCTTCTTGTTTACACATTTGTGTTATAATTTTCCTCTCAGGCCTAGCCCTGTATTTTCAAGAATATTTTTTGAAATTTAGTCTTAGCTATTTTGTCATTAATTAGTTTCAAGTAACTGAATTAAAACTGATTTCTAAAAGTCATATTTATTCTTGTTTACTTTTCTGATGAGCCTTGAATTTTCTATATACTTTTACTAATGGGCTATTTTAGAAGTGGGAAAAATTAGGATCCCTTTAAATACTTCTTTATTTTTGTGGCATAGTTTCAGCTTTGTTACAGAAATTTTCCTGTAATTTTTCTTTAATCCACCTTTAAACTTCTAAAATTAAAAAGAAAAGCTATCAAGACCAACAAAGACAAAATCAGAATCTATAGCAAATGGATAATACAGGGAACAGTTGTTTTAAAAAATACTATTAATACCCTCAGAAAGATCAGAAAAAATATTACATCCATTAACTTTAATAAGAGCAAGATGCTATGAAAATGGAACACAGAATAAGAGGTTTTATTTATTATATGATTGCCATAAAGAAATCAGAAAACAAAGTTGAAAAAGCTACAAAGAAAGGAGAAGAAAAAGAAAAGAATGGGACAATAGAGAGGAAAGATAAGATTCTTAGAAAGTCAGTTCAGGAGGGACAATTAATGAGAGTCTTGAATGAGAAAGCACATCAAGCAAGGCCAGGTTTGGCCAGGTTAAAAGGTCCCTCCCGTCAAGCACCTGTCATCCTGAGATTTTTTTTTTTTTTTTTTTTTTTACCCTTTGCCTGTCTTGATACTCAGGTTTCCCAGCTCTTATATATTCCTCTCTCTTGTTTTGCTTCATTCTTTAATATGAGCACATCAAAGAAAGGGAGGTAAATATTTTCAGTCTTTACGTTTCTAAAACTAGACTTCCAGTCACACTTGACCGAGATTTCACCTAGCTATAACATTCTAGGTTGGAAATGATTTTCCTTCTGAAGTCATTGAACAATTATCCTCCAAATCCAATGTTGTAGAAAAAAATCATAGGTAGGTATGTACAGACTCATTCCTCTGAAGTCATCCTCTCCACCCCCCCTTACCCTACACCTTTCCAACCTGTGTCCCTGGGCACTTTGGGGATCTTCTCTTTACCCTCAATGAGTTTGTGATATTGTGTTCCCTGTGGGTCTTGTTTTATTTATTTCTCTAGCTAATTGCTGGGTGGGCCTTTTTAATCTAGACATTCACATTCTTTACTTCTCCCACACTAAAGAAAGAATGGAGAGAGATTCATTGAGAAAATCTTTAGGAAACAAGCAAAAACCAATGGATTATCTGATGCACCTGAGCACCCAGGGAAACATAAAGACCACTAATAGACATGTGGCAAATGTAATTGAGTAATCAGAAATAATTAAGGCAGTCACAGAGAAAGAGCAAATAAAAAATAAAATAAAAACAAGGGTCAGTTAATTAAAAAATGAACAAGAAACATTGTCACAGTGTACCTATTAGGTTTGTGTGAGCCGTGTTTACATGGTCATAATAACATAATCCTCACAATTGATGTAATGCAACGTTCAGAAGTAACTAGATTGGGAGAACAGGTGAGGAGAAGTGGGTAGGTATGGATAATGTTGAAAAATGATAAATCAGAAAATGGTACTGTAGACCTTAACATAAATGAAATAAATATGGAAAATAAAGCTGAAAGAGTTGATTGTCCCTCTGGGCAGTAGGATTATGGTATTGAAAGTGTGAGTCAAGAGACTCTGGTTTTTCCTTGTAACCCTTTGGGACTATTTGATATGCACATGTACACTTTGGCTAAAAGTTATTGTTATAGAAGTAAATGCTAGTGATAAAACCCAGCTTTTATGTCTGATCACCAAATGCCCAATTTTCTTGTTAATTTCTGAATGGAACATAAACTGGGGTTTGGAGTTTAGGATGATTTAGACCTGTGCAAAGACTTGGGGAGTAGATGATCACGGGTCCCTGGGCAGACATGAGTTCCTGGGCCCACAGGACAGGCAACTTCCTACTCAAGTTGGGATTTGTACTGAATAAGGCCTTTTTGCCTAAGCTGGAGATGCTAAGGCATTCATTCTGCTGACTTAGATGGCCTGTCAAACTGTGACCAAACTAAAGCACAGAGTCACTGACCATGGAAAAAACAAAGGAAATGGGAAAATACTGCATAATTTGTGGTCTCTGACATGATCCAGCATTAATGAAAGTTTGTTTTAAGAAGTAATTTATGTCAGCTTTGTGTAGTTCAGGTCAATTCAAGAAAAGGTAGATTCCTTCTGCCAGGACGAAGGGAAGAAATGTATAAATTGTAAGTTTATATTACCATTGGAAATAGGAACACAGAAATCCATTATTTAAAACCATGATCACTACCAAATTTATCCTGGCTGGCTAGAAGTTATGGCCATGAGTCAGGACACTCTTTTAGAAGACTTGGATTCCATTACCTTCAGCCTGTAGACAGTGGGGGCTTAGTAAAAGAGAAGCATAATGTCAGCTTTGAAGCTGTCATTTTTGTTTTTTGAAGTAGCAACTGACCACTAGTCTCTATGTATAGTTCCTTTTTGACAAAAGGAACACAGCTATATGAGGGGCCTTTACTCCTGAGGTTGGAACAAGACGAGCCTTGAGTGAAGTGTGTAGCCATCTGGTGACTGATAGAAATCTCCAGTCTTTTGCCACTAAAATGCTTAATCTTTGTGGAGTTGGTGTCTTCAAACCAAATTTTAAAAAATAAATGCTGATTGCAAATTTTCTACAAATCCAAAATGGTTCTGAAAAATGTGTATTCAAATAAATAAACCTGAAAAGAAAGGTCTATCCTTTTTCAGGGGGAAATAATGTTATCTAAAGCTTGTCATAGAAGTTGGAATATTATTTTAACTTGATATTCTTAGCAATGCAAATTAATAAAAGTTGCTTAAAAAAACTATTCCACTTCCTTACCTCAGTTTACATTGCTATAAAAAGAAAAGTTGGTATTCTCAATTTGTGTTTTGAGGTGCCTCTAGTTGGAATTTAAGTCCCTTAGATGGAAAATAATTTATCCACAGCAAGAACAGCCTAGTACTTTGACTTCCGTGTTACATTCCAAGGTCCACCTGGCTCACTGTGAATACACACTCCATATGTAGTCTGTCCTCAAACTTGAAGGGTAAAATGCCAAAGAGTCATGGCAATAAAAACCTAGGGTACTAACAAGGTAAGAAAGTTGTTTCTTGTTCATTAAAGGATTTAATCCCAGGCAAGCATAGTTTTTCTGTCTCTCTCATTTTATAGGTTTATTTTATGTGACTGTGTTTCAGGTAGTTTTCACTGACAGTCAGGTAGTTTTTTTTGACAGTCTCACTATGTTGTCCTGGGTAGAGTGCCATGGCATCATAGTTCACAGGAACCTCAAACTCTTGGGCTCAAGCAATCCTGTTGCCTCAGCCTCCCAAGTAGCTAGAACTACAGGTGCCTGCCACAGCGCCTGGCTAATTTTTCTATTCTTAGTAGGGATGGGGTCTCGCTCTTGCTCAGGCTGGTCTCAAACTCCTAAGCTCAGACAAACCACCTACCTCAGCCTCCCAGAGTTCTAGGATTATAGCATGAGTCATCTTGCCTGGCCAAACTACTTTTAAATAGCCAAGTTTTGATTATTGCAGTTTAACAAGGCACTCACTCTCTAGAAAGCAGTTATAAAATTCTCAGTTGACTATCTTTTAACTTAAGGTTCATTAAGAGGCTACGCACCATGTTCTCTGTTCGTTTCTGGAGAAGACAGTAGTGAACAAGACAGGCAAGGTCTCCTCCTCTCATGGAAAAATAGGTAGTGAGCGAGCAAACAAATAATTTAATTGGTGACTTGGTGCTGTAAAAGTGAAATGATAGAGGGTATGGCACAGGACTACTCCTTTAGATTGATGATCAGGGGACACCCCTCTGAAGATGTTACAACTGAGCCAAATCTGAATAGCAACAAGAACCAGCTAAGTCAAAACTGGATAGGAAGAGCTTCCTGACAGTGGTAGTAGAACAGAAGTGCAAAGGCCTCGAAGGAAAGGGACATGGTCAGCTCGAGAGGTGGGCTGCTGAGCAAGTGAGCAAATGAACTGAGGAGTGTTCAGACATTATTCTAAGTTCACTGGCTGCCAAGTGGTGGGACTCAGAGGGAGGAGAGTGGCAATGATTTACTCTTTAGAAAGAAAACTCTGGTTGTGGTGTTTCATCTAGTGAGGGAGCAAGATGAAAACTGGGCGGGAGAAAATGGCGAGCTGGGCTGGGGCGATAGTAATGGAGGTGGTGCAAATCAGGATTCAGGTGAAACTGGATGGTGGAATCATCAGAGCTTGTGCTTAAGTAGAGTGGATGGGTCAGGCAGAACAAAGGGAGAGAGGTACCAGGATTTGAGAAACGGGCGTATGGCTGTGGAGAAGAGTAAGGAATGCACTGGCATCAGAGTAGAGATCATGAGGGAAGATTTCACACAAGCATTGGGATCTAGGTGTTGAGAGAGCAGAAGACAAGAAGAGGTAGAAGAAAAACAGCAAAGTCAGATTCCAGATTCATTCTCAGCAGATCAGAGGATGTGACAATCAGGATTCCATAAAAAGGAGGCCCTTAAGATTTCTCCCTCCCTCTGTGTGAGGGGGGTGGTTTATGTCATTGTATTCCAGCAAAGCTCACACCTTGCATTCTTCAAATGGAAAGAAAAAAGTTTTTAAATCATATGAATATGTGATTTTGGGAATGTAGTAAATAAGAGTATGCTTATTCTTACATTAAAGGTCTGTTAGTCCATATAAAGCTTAATTAAAGAAAACCGCATGGAATACCATGATTTATTAACTACTTTCTACAAAAGTAATTTGTTAGCCCAGGTTTTATATTCACTCAGGTTTATTTCTCTCTTTCCTCTCACCTTGCCAGCATTTACCAAAAGAACTGTCACTTCAGATTCAGCTTCAATCAAGGAGGATACCTCAAGTTGACCAATGAATGGAACAAGTCCACAGTCCAAACGAGAGGAATCCGAGAGCTAAAAAAGCAAAATCAGTTACTTTATATGAGTGTTTTACAAATAATAACATCTAGTCCTGCAGCCATTTGGCCCAGATCGTGTAACAGACATACCTGCGGTTTCAGCTCTTCGATATTGCCAAGCATCGCCTAAAATGACAATACAGTTGGTCTTTGTAATTGATATTAGTTAAACGACTCCAAATAATATCAGCTTGTGAATGATGTGCAGCTAATTCATTGGCAACTTATACTGGCACAGAAAGAATGATATTCAAGTGTAGTCAGTCACATATTCCTGACCAAAATTTGGATTTATAATTGAGGCCTTTCAAAAATCACTGGCTAAAAGAGGAGGAAAATGAGATCCCCTTGAGGCGAAAGTTGCCAGCACTTTAGATTCAGGGAGCGTTTATATACAATTGATTTTTTAACAAAATGCTTTCTCCCTAATAAATTATCATGTGTTCTAACATGTCATGGAGATATGCATTTGTAATCTTAGACAGTCCACATTATAAATGCTCAGGGTTGTTACATCCATCATCTCAGCAGTCTGTTACTACATGCAGTAGTTGAAAATCACTTCCAATCATCCATTTTTACTAGCAATAAAGAATTTATAAACAATATCTTAATTGTAAAGCACTGTAAAGAATTCATAGCACAATTTATTTATTTGTCTTTAGGTGGCCAAATATCCCGCTGTGATGACTTTGGTCATAATCTGGACCATCTTTGGTTTTCCATGACCAAACTTCACAGCACCAAACTCCTGTGCTCAGAAAATTTGCTCTGCAAGAGTTCTTGTGTAATTTGGTACTGTCTGCTTCCAGAATCCCACCTTTTCTTGACATCTGTGTGTTTTTAAGAACGTATTCCCTTTACATGCTGATCTGCCAATGGAGAAAGATTTATATTAAATGCTAAAGAATGGTAAACTTCCAGGCACTAAATCCTATTGGGTCCACTGTGGGAAGTTTCCACACAGAGACAAGGACAATAAAGCAATACCTTTGTAATGTACATTTTATTTTGTGTTTGTCAAAGTATATCTGTTAATTTTTTCACATTTCATAAAGGTGCTTCTATTTATACTCAAGATCTGTTTTCCTAACTTGCCATATTTGAAGGTAGAGAAGAAAAAATGGTATTCTCTTTCTATGAACTCAAATGAAGCCCTTACTATAATGCATGGGTACATTTCATTTTAAAAAATTGTGTAACATGAGCTATATAATCTCTGAGATTATAGACCTGTATTTTGATCATTTATTGATCCTCAACCCCCTTCCTTTTGTTTGAAGTTCCTACTATATGCCAGGTCATTGTGTGAGGAAGAAAAAAAGAGATAGAAAAACAGGTATGCAAATTCCAACATTTGTTTGGCATTAAGAATTATATTACAAAAAAATAAAAATAAAAAAGAAAGATGATGTGTTCAGGCTAGCTGAAGAAATTCTGAATTAAACAGAATTAAACAACATTAAACAAGTTTGATTTTCTTTTAGCTAACTTAAGGACGTCCCAGGCTGTATAATGTGCTAGTGAGCATTGTGAGGTTCTAGTGGGAGTGTCCGTTTGAAGGAGCAGTTCGCAGTCCTGATGGTCCATATAACCTGTGTCACCCTACAATAATATTTAGGGTATTGAGAAATTATTTCCTTTGGTGTTTTAACATTACCATAAATTTTTTTTTTAACTCCTTGGACCTAAATAACATCATAGAGAAAGAAATAAGGGATAAAATAAACAAGTTTTACTTAAATCCTAAGGATAAAAGTTAAATAGTTTTTCCCTTTATGTATTAGTAAGGGACTTCGGCCCATTCTGTTTAATAGAAATTGATCCAAACCATTATTAGTGCATCTGCAGTCATTAAAGAAAAATTACGCCAGTCCAGTTAGACCCAGAAGTTAAGGGTAACTGAAATTATTTACTTAGAAAATCCTTGAAAACATATTAGCCTGACTTTACAACAGAATGGAGACAATTTTTGTGAAAGACCTTTTAAAATCTGAAAAAAAAAAAGTGACTATATCATGTTATTGAATGCCCTGTGCTACTATTGGATGAATGAAGGTGTCTGATTTTAAATATGGAACACACAAGAACTTCAAAGGTAAAGTCAGTTTTTTGTGAGCAACAATTTTGTCAAAATTCCTCTGTTTATCTGGAATTAAGTCCAAGGACCTGTCTCCTCTGAGGATTTTTCCTATCTCTTTCAGTTACCATAACCTTGAGTTGGAAATCAAAAAGAATGCTAAGGAAACACTAATAGCTTGATTTATACGTTTCTAAGCCAAACAACTTCTATTCCTGTCCTCACACCTTTGGCAGGATAGCCAATTCCACATGATAGGGGCCCCATGGAGTTGTAACTGGTCCACCATATTGCTTGTAGCCCTGGGACACTGAAAAGCATAAACCTCATTCTGCAATAAACCCGGTCCAAGACCTAATGTGAAGACTGACCTTTTTCATTTAATAATTTTGATTCTTCTGGCCATCTTTCTCCCTAAGCACACTAAACTTTCATTGAAGTTGCTGAAGGCCACAGACAGGAGAAACACAGCTGGGAGAATCTGGCTTGATGTTTTTCCCTTTGGCTAAGTCATATTATTTCCTTGACTAATGTCTGACTGGAAGGTTGAAAACCAATTGGTTATATAACATTTTATGCACCCAGTTTCCCAGAACTTCTTGCTTTACTTCTTATTGTTACGGTTTCACTACTCAAAAAGAAATAAAAAGCTATAGCTTAATAAAATAATATTCATGTAGCAGTTACATTTAAATGTTACATATGTAAGAAGTTCCTACCCACTTAACTAAGAGAACAATGAAAGCTAATTTTCTTCTGTTTTTTCCTTTCAGGTATGATAAATGCACTTTTTATTTTTATTTTGAATCTCAGTTCAGTGGTACACAGAGTCATAGTAAATTGTTACATTTTCTCTGTTGGTCTGTATTGATGTGTATAGTTAAATAACAAATAGTGTTTTAAGTGGCACCAAATTCTTACATATAATGAGATGGTATATTTACTTAACAAACCCTTGTTTTAGGAAGGGATAAATACCTCAAATTGTTTTGCTCAGGATTTGTGCTTATTATAAACACAACTACACATCATATGGTAGCCAAGAATGAGAATGATCGTTGAGTAATTTTCCAAGATTCTTATATCCCCTCCCCAAACAAACTGTCTCAGTATTTTTTTTCTCAATATAAAACAAACAAAACAGTAAATTTGTGATTTTCATGGTCTTCAAATGAGGAATCTGTTCTCACGAAAGCATCTGGTTTTCTTGGATCAAAACTAAACTATGAACCTTAACTGGAAAGTAAATGTGGGGAAGTTTGTATACAAAGGCGATTCATGCACCAAAGTATGAAATAAAAATAGTTACGTTTTTCAACTTTTAAGTTCTCAAATGTTTAGGAAGAGAAACAGATCACCTTATCCCTATTTGAGAAAAGAAATTTAAACCATGGAAGATTCCATTTCGTTTCATTTCTGTGCAAAACACAACACATCTGATTTAAGGCAACAGTTAAAAAGCAGGAGAAACACAGTAAGAAACAGACCTTTATTTTTTTATTTGTATTTCATTTATTTCTGAGGCAGTCTCACCCCATGGCCCCTGGTAGAGGGCAATGGCAGCAGCCTAGCTCACTGCAATCTCCGATTCCTGGGCCCACGTGATCCTCCTCCCTGGTGACTGGAGCTACAGGTGCCTATCACCCTGCCTGGCTAATTTTCCTAATTTTTGGTAGAGATGGGGTCTCATTCTTGCTCAGGCTGCTCTTGAGCTCCTGACCTCAAGTGATCCTCACACCCTGGCCTCCCAGGGGTTTGAGATTATAGGCAAGAGGCACCATGCCCAATAAGAAGCAGAACTTTACATTCCAAGCCCCCTGATGAATTTCAGAGGTCACCTTGCTTTTGACTGTAAACCAGTCTGTTCTGTTCTGGTAAAACCAGCCCCATCTTCAGCTACTCACCTCACCTGAGCCTCTCTTGCTCTGTCTGTGTCTCTGCCCATATCCTGCCTAAATCCATGTCCAACACTAGTCACTCTTGGTATTCTACCAAGTCAGCCCCCGCTCTGGCCTCCGAAGCCACCAAAACTAGAGGGGCAGATTGGGGTCTGTAGCACCTGCCTGTCTGTCCGGGAGCAGGCAGTTAGAGAAGGATTTGTATGTCACATGTCTTTGGCTACTCTGATGGCGAAGCCCTAGGAACTTCTGTGGCTGGGCATCTTTTCTTTTTAATATACCTAGACTCTGACATGGGTGCAAAGCCCTGTGATAAGTGTAGGTATGACGTGCTCACCGTGCTGTCCTCAGCAATGCCCGGGGTGCTGGCTTTCCGGAGGATGGTGGAAATGATGTGTAATCATGATCTGCACCTTTCACAGTGAAGAAGAACCGTGTGTTTGTGAGCACATAAATGGGAACCTGGAAAAAAAAGTGGAACTATCATTAAAGCAGAGCCATGGACTATTTACCACCTATACTTCTAACAATAACTTGCTATGTATAAAAAAACTGAAGTTGCACAGTCGCTGTTCTTGAGGATGAATGCCCTTTTTCTCACACGGCCAGATGCCAAACTGTCTCATCCACTCTGCCCTCTTCCCACTGTCCGTCGGTTCCCACAACTTCATACCCTCTTATATTTCCTTCTTTCGGAAAAGCATTTTGACAGGCATTATTTAAATAAAAATAAGTTACAATTGATCCTTAAATATTAGACCTCTGTCATCTCAGCTATATACTTCCCTGGAAATAAAAGATTAGAATACTTGCTTAAAATAATATTTTTTACAACTAAATTAATGGATACTAAACTACCAACAGATCAGATGTTACCATTTAAAAGTAAGAAAATATTGTGAGAGAAAGTAGGAGATACGTTTCCCAGTCATTAATTAAATTCTGATTTAATATTTCCTTAAAAATCATTCCAGCTTTAAAATAAAAATTAGGCCAAGCTTAATTTTTATAGTATCAGATTTTCCATTAAATTACAGTTGTATTTTTCTTGAACAAATTTTTCAAGTAAGAGTCAGGTGTACTTGTGAGTCATTTGAAGCTACCAAGTGTTCCAATGGCTTTTAAAAGCCCAAGACATTTAGCCAACAATGTGAAAACTTGTACGTTGAGACAGTATATCTCTCTTTGTCCTTGAAATACTGTATTTCTATTGGAAATATTTCCTCCGTCCCAGTGTCTCTCTTGGTTTTCCTTGTCTGGTATCCAGTCATCTCCTCAAAGATCTTCAGAAGCAGGGTTTTGTTGTTGTTTGCTTGTTTGATTTTCCCTTTCTCAGCCTCAGGAGTAGCTGGGACTGCAGGCACCTGCCACAGCACTTGGCCAATTTTTTCCTTCTTATTTTACATAGAGATGGGGTCTTGCTCTTGCTCAAGCATCCTCCCTCCTTATCCTCCCAGAGTGCTAGGATTACAGGCATGGCAAGAAGTAGCTTTATGTCTTTTAACTGCACCAGCCTGTGGCCTGGAGTCATGCTGACTTGTCATGAGCATGTTACTCAAGATATCAAGAGAATCACCATAAAGAGTTAGTGCGTTGAATGCATGAAACACTTACGTTATTTTTCTCTGGATTATTAACTATCATTATTCTCCAGCCAGGTATTTTTTAATACTGTGTTTATATTTCCTTCATGTATCAGAGAACCTGTCCCTATCACCTTTACCTCATAACCAAATGAGCAACTTGCAAAAATATATGTCCAGTTGCACATAGGATTTGACATCTAAGTTTCAAATCTATCCCCCTTAGAAGTGTTTTTGGTTTTGTTTTGTTTTTTTTCTCTCTTGAAGCCAGCTATTATCAGCTCATGCTGCATAACTCTCATTCAGTGTTATCCCCAGGGTGTGGTAATGCTAGTTTAGATTTTGTTTGTGCATTGTTGCTGAGCACTTAGCTGGATAAGGGAATGAAGGATGGCAGGAGTTCTGTAAACTGATATGAACACAGAGGAAGCTAGGTTGCCTTCAAGAACACACATTTTAAACTGTTTGCTGGAAAGAAAAAGACTGCGGTAGCACTCCGTCCTTCATGTGATGCAGGGTCCTGGAAAGTAGCACCATGAGAAGTCCTGTTGAACGCAATGTGCGCCATGAAGTCCTATTTCTGATGAAAGTTGCGCTAATCCTTAATGTTCTTTATGGAGCGCTGGCTGGCAGATTGGACATGGATACGAAGTGGCTTGCTTTCAGATATTTTTCAAACTGGATGCCCTGTGCTTGTCTGTCATTTTGGACTTTCATTTATTTATGCTATCACTAATCCCACTGTGAGTGAAGATACAAGCTTGATTTATGTCTTAGCATTTTAAAAACTCCCCATCATAATGAAACTCAAGCTGTCTGTCACCATTAGTAAAACAGCCATGGTGGGCAAAGCCATCTAGTATGTTGGCTTTAGGAGGGTGGGTGTTAGAAGAGGTTCTGGAGATATTTTTGCCTTGGTGGGGGGCGATGTAAAATAGATGCAACTGTTCTAATGGGGTACTTCCTGCCCAGAGTCACTGGCAGAGCAGCCTCCTCCCAACAGCTGCAGGCTAGAGAGGCTTCATACTGCTGGCCAAGTTCATTCTGTGCTTTGATTAAGACCACAGCCAATAAAGCCAGTGAGTACCATGGAAAGAGTTTCCCATTTTTTCCATTGGGGAAGTTCTTTTGTGAGATTAGTTTGACTGTTCCAAATTAAGAGCGGTGGTCATTGCTTATTTTTTAATTTCAACTGTACACAAACCTGATTAGATCCCGCTCAGGGCAAATCAAAACTTTGTTTGATATACATCCTTTTGTTTGGATATGGCTCACACTGGTTTCCAAAGTGTGGCCTCAAACCCAGCCACACCAGTGTCACCGGGGAACTTGTTAGAACTACATACTCGTTTGCCCTCCCCAGACCTACTGATTCAGAAACTCTAAGGGTGGGGCCAAAAATCTGTATGATAACAAATCCTCTGGGTGATCTGATGAGTGTTCAGGTTCAAGAACCATGCCTCACTTACACTTGATGATAGCCTTGAGTTTTAGTGTCTATCACCCCCCCCCCAAGAAAAAGAGAAAATGCATTCTTCTGGAGGTGACCTACCAGAGTGCCTTTTTAGAATTTTGCTTCCAATATCATATATTCTCTCAGATGTCCAACCTGCAACCCCAGTTCCAGGTTAAGGCCTTAAAACAGCTTAGAGGTCACTTCCTCACCTGCTTCTTCCAACAGACTTCGACCAACCCAGACTCTACCCATTCATCAGGATCACCATCAAGGCATCCAATTAAATCAGGGCCTTTGGTGCACTTCTTCTCTCTGGTTGGAAAAGCAGAACCAGACTGACTGTCTATAGAGGGTGTGAATGTCTTTAGGGCTGAGTTGAAATCCTTGTCTCTTCCCAGGAGCTTGGAGCAGCCTGATTTAGGGCATTGGTTCTCTGTTATCTTTTCACAAGCAACTTGGTTTTTTCCTTATATCTACCAGTGCCTCTCAGTCATCCACTGATGACTAATGTTTCAGAGTAACATTTCCAGACTTTGAAATTGTCATCTTAAGAAAGGTTTTGATCTGATGACTCTTAGATATTTAAGCCTCTCCCAAATTCCCCTCACTATCTACAACCAATCTATTCTATCCTTCTATCTTATCCTTGAGAGACTTATAATTAATTTGTCTTAGCCGTTATACCCCCTCTTAAATATAATTGATATTTATGAAAGATTTGTTTGATATTGATTAAGTTATCCACCCCCATCTTACTACTTATGAATGGGCTAAAAAATCTATACAGAATTCCCCAATTCTAAATAACAAAGTCTTTCCAAGAATTTAGCTCTTCTCCTGATTTCTGAAAATAAATGTAAATAATCAGAGAAAGTGGTTTTTGAGAGAGTATTTATTTATTGGGTAACTACAGTGTGAATAGGCCCCATTCAGAAGCCTTCCCCACTCTCCCAGGCAATTATAGAAATAAAATTACTAAAAGACATGTATACACACACACACACACATATATATTTTATACATATGTATATATATGTATTTTTTATATATGTAAAAAAGAAAACAAAGTAAATCTAGCAAACAGCATACCTCTCAAACTGTGTTTAGAATGTCAGTTATTTTAGGGCCGGGCACAGTGGCTCATACCCATAATTTCAGCACTCTGCGGGGCCAAGGCAGGTGGATTGCCTGAGCTCATGAGTTAAGACCCGCTTGAGTAAGAGTGAGATCCCATCTCTAAAAAAATAGCTGCTGGGCCTTGTGGCAGGTGCCTGTAGTACCAGCTATTGGGGAGGCTGAAGGAAGAGAATCGCTTGAGCCCAGGAGTCTGAGGTTGCTGTAAGCTATGATGCCACGACACTCCATTGAGGCAACAAAGTGAGACTCTGTCTCAAAAAACTAAAGTCAATTATTTTATGGTGTATACCAAGTGGTTATGTATATTTAAAAAAAAAAAAAAACAGTCTTCCAGAATATCCATTTTATACATTTTATTACACCTGCTGTTACCTACTTTGGAAAATCTTCCCATTGTTGAACAGGGACTTATGCCAATAATTACATGTTTATATTCCTAAGTTTTCTCAGCACTCTTAGCTTTCCTCCCAAGAAAACATTCTTCCCATTAATTCAACTGTCTATCCATTTACTCATCGTCAGTTAATTATATTATTATGAACCTATTATGCTCCATGTCTCTTTTAATTGACTAAAAAAGTTTTCAGTATATATTACTAGTCTTAACTATAATTTTTAAGAGAATAAAATTTCTTTACTTGGTATGCTGATGAATTTGATTACCCACCAATATGTCACTATCTATTGCTCTTCTCAGAAAATAGAAGTGCAACACAGGAGGTATCTAAAAATTGTATACATTTAGAAAATATCAAATAATAAAGGAAGAGAGCCAAGACTCTTGTACTTCCTTAGACTCCTTTTGAGGTAAAACTCAAGTTGGAAGATAGGTTGAGCTTAGCCGTACAACCCCTAAGTTACCCTTCTTGTTTTGCTTTGGGTAACCTTTAGTTTCCAGAAGCGAGGACATCATATGTAAGAATTTATCATTTATTGGGTATTAAATGAAGATTAGATGCAAATTCTCAGAATTGTTATTGAAGACAGGCTGAGCCTTTCAGACAGATCTCATGTGAGAAACATTCACGTCTGGAGGCGCTGAGCTACAGATGTCTAACTGAACAGCTGCCGTCTTCTGTCCCCTCTTACCTCTGCTCCACTGCTTCTGAGTTGTGGATGACGTGCTATTTCTTTTGCTGATGCCCGTGATTGATTTCAGATGTTCTCTACCCCTACTTTTGCCCTGTAGGACTCATTATATTTTCTCAGTGGGATGAGCCATCGTAGACACTGCTACCGGAGGGTAATGACAAAGACACTTTCCTTGCACTGTTCATGTAAGTAGATATTTAGACTCAATGTTCATTACCCTTAAATACTGAGTGTTTATTGCTGTTTTCAGATTACAAACTAGAAATGAATTTGGCATCTAAAGGAGAATAAGCTAAAACCTTCTGGCGTCTGTAATCCTGGTGTTGAAAGCATGGATGTGTGAAGAGTCTTCTTTTGCCCTTTCACATGTCTAGACTATACATTAGCTTTCCTAATGTGACAACTGATGCCCATCAAAGTGACAAGCATGAGAATGAGACCGGGACCCATGTCGATTCCAACACCGAGCTCAAAACCATGACTTTTCACAAATGTTCAATCAATTTAACAAAAGCAATTTTGCCTTTTGCCAACAGAGTAATTACTTACCTTTTGCTGATAGCAGCATCATGAAAGCTAATTCACAAAGTATTCCTAAGTTGTGTGAAGACCCATGTGGTAACATTTGTATTCCAGGTAGGTCTTGAGAAAGTCAGACCAAAATAAATCATCACTGCTTTTGATATTGGCAGTGCATTTTATAACTATTAGTCAAAGATCTAGCAGATCTAAAAATTTGTATAAAAAGAAATAAAATTGGGGATTTGGAGCAGCGCCTGTAACTCAATGGTTAGGGCACCAGCCACCTACACCCAGGTTGGCAGGTTTGAACCAGGCCAGGGCCAGCTAAACAACAATGACAACTACAACAACAACAGAAATAAATAGCAATAGCCGGGTATTGTGGCAGGCACCTGTAGTCCCAGCTACTTGGGAGGCTGAGGCAAGAGAATCACTTAAGCCCAAGAGTTTGAGGTTGCTGTGAGCTGGGATGCCACAGCACTCTACCAAGGGTGACATAATGAGACTCAAAAAGAAAAAAGATTGGTAAACTCCCAAATATTTCATCGTCTTTGGCACTGCTATAAATGGAATAGAGTTCTTGACTGTTTTTCAACTTAACTATTGTTGGTATATATAAAGGTTACAGATTTATGAAAAGATATCTGTATCAGAATGTTTATTGCAGCCCAATTCATAATTGCGAAGTCATGGAAAAAGCCCAAGTGCCCATCAACCCAGGAGTGGATTAAAAAATTGTGGTATATGTACACCATAGAATATTATGCAGCCTTAAAGAAAGATGGAGACTTTACCTCTTTCAGGTTTATATGGATGGAGCTGGAAAATATTCTTCTTAGCAAAGTGTCTCAAGAATGGAAGAAAAAGTATCCAAAGTACTCAGCCCTGCTATGAAACTAATTTATAACTCTCATATGAAGCTATAACCCAATTACAACACAAGAATTGGGGAAAGAGACAAGGGAGGGGAGGTGTGAGGGGAGGATGGGTTGAGGGAGAGTAATGAG
>CAUYON010164839.1:0-14906 GCA_963573935.1 Arctocebus calabarensis | reverse complement strand
ATATAGTGATCAAGAAAATGCCATGAAGGCTAACTGTAACAGTACGATCAAAACATTTCTGAATGTATATGAATCATGCCCTATGATTGCACCAATGTACAGAATTATGATTCAATAAAATTATAAAAAAAAAAAAAAGACAGGTTATAACACTTAATGTTTTTGAAATCCTCAAAAAAAACTATAGTGCAGCTACAGGCCTTGATTAGAACCACAGCCTGCTGCCCCCTGGCTATGCAACTTTCAGCAACTTTCTCAGCTACAGAGGGTGGACTTTCCACCCAGAGCCGCTGCTGAGCCTGGGGCTGCCGAATGATGTCTCAGAAGCTCTGCATCTAACATCAGGCTGGTGAGTGCAGGGACGTTAGTCACTGGCACTGCTTAAAACTGTTTCCCCTTGCCATCCTGCCAAAAGAGCCCTTCTGAGTTTGAGAAGAACAGTTCCTAGGTGAACCAGGCAAATATGTCCCGGGACGTAACCCTGGGACCCCTGAAGCCCAGGCCAGCAGACACCTACTCAGAACTCAGCTGCCAGGATTCCGTCCTCGTCAGACTGCTCTGCCCAGGCACGCTCGCCTAGTCCTGTGCTGTGGACTCCAAAATGAGTCTTTAGGTCAAATTTTCCAACTGCCTCTCAAATAATCTCATGGACGTTCCTAAATTAAACGTCTTGCCCCAAGTCCCCGTCAGCTGTTACCTCTCTCCAGTCATCTGAACTAGAAAATAAATACCCCTAGGACCCTCTCACACCTCACTCTGGCATTCTGCCTTCGAGACATCCTGAAATTTGACACACGTCCATGCCCATCACTGTGACTTTTGTTCAGACACTCATCCTCTCTCCCTGCATTACTGCTCAGGCTCTTTCCAGGACCCCTGCCTCTAGTCTCCCCAAACTTTTGACAATTTGCTGCCACCACATTTATCGCAGCCATGGCGTTGCTTCAAGGCTTGGTGCCATCCAGGCACAGCCCCCCTCATGGTCGGGGGGCTGCCGCCTCTCCCGCTCATGAGTTACTCATTCACTTCCCAAATATTCACTGGGCACCTGCAGTGTAGCCAGTGCCGTCTGAGGCCCTGGAGGGAGTAGAGAACACTGCTGTGGGCTTGAAGGCCACACCGGGCTTCAGCGCCCATGCCAGCTGGAGCAACCTCTGCACGCCTCACGTCCTCTCAGCCCTCCACACGATACCGCTCAGACACACTTGCACCCCTATAAAGACCCAATTCTCAAGTGTAATCTCCATAAAGCCTGTGGGAGCCCCTTCTCAGCCCCCCAAAGCCTTTAAATGCACCTCTTCCACCTGGGCTACCCCGTGTCTGTCTCCACTGCTACAAGGGGGACCCTTCACAGGAGGTGCCCTCTTCCTCCAGGGCACCCTCGGCAAACCTCTGCTGGCCTTATAAGCTGAAAAAGAAATGAACAAACTGATGCATCCTGTCTCTGCGAGGAGCAGCCCACAAACCGTGGTGCACATCAGAGCGGGTTGGGGATCGCATCCAAACGCTACCCCGACAGGCAGGCCCAGGAGCAACCTGAGAACCTGTGTTTCTAATGAGCTCCCCGAGGGTGATGACACAGGGCCTGAGGACGCTGTGTGACAGCAAGACTGAGTGCTTGGTTAGGACACAGAAAGGCAGGGGAGGTGAGAACTGCTCTTGTGGAAATTAAGCAAACCACAAATCCAGCGCTGTTTCTCATTCCCTCTGTCAAACGCACCTGATTTTCTGGCAGCAGCCGCCCTCCTCCAGTGCAGGGAGGAATCCGCTGCTGTAACCATCCCTGCTGGAAGCCGTTGCCCAGCTCTGCAGACCCTCTGGGAAGCCCAGACTGTGACCTCCAAGCTGGACACATGCCCCAACTTCCATGCCAAGAACCGGCGGCCCAGGACAGCTTGGTTCCCTTTCACCCTCCTTCTGCCCCAGCACCAATCCTGGCCGCCTGTTCGGGATGCCCCTTTCACACTGCCTTCCTCACTGAGAGAGGCCTTGGCACTGCCCTACCTGCTCTGGCCCCGGCACCCTCTTCCCTGCCCAAAGACCTCCGTGCTGTGACAGCAGCCCGCAAGGGTTCTCAGAACCACCTGAAAGGCGACCCCGGTTTTAGTTAAAAATGTTCCTGCCCTCAGAATTCTGAGATGCTACTGGGGATTTACAAGTTGTTTTAAGACTGTTTTAAAGAAAAACCCACAGTATTTACATAGACATATGGGTCTGTGTAAAGTACTGTGCGGTTCTTTATAAAAGGTGCAGTATAAATGCTCTTGTATTACTAGAAGGATTATAGAAAATATGTTAAAACATATTTCGACCAAGCAGTGGTATAGAAGGCCACAGAATATAATGTGTCCATTGTAAAGAAATCCCCACCAGAGACCTCTGAAACTTACACAATTGAGCTGTGCTGGACCCAAAGCACATTGAAAATTTTCCAAATAGCAAAATAGTAAATATACTCTTTCTAAAAAATATTTACCAGCTAAACACTAACATACTGTAACTGGCTGACCTTTCATAGAAGTCTTTGTTCTACTTTTCCAAAAGCAGCCAAAAAGGATTGTTTTCTTTTAATGCTTTGTTTTGTCTTTGGTGGGGGGGGGGGGAGAAACAGACTTATTTTGAGCACACTACTCCCCTCAGCCTATGTAATAACACCGTAATGGCAGAATAATCACTGTCAACAATACCCCAGGGATTTAGTTGGCTACAGCAGGGGACTTTAGAAGCCAATTTCAGTGCTTTTCTTAACTACATCATTGCATTTTTGTCTGCAAACGGATAAGAAGAGTCTCCTTTTAGAGCAGGTTGATGGAAAGTACTAATTGTTGACACATTAGCTAATTGTTATGATTAGCCTCTGGCTTCTTTTTCCTTCTAGAAGTCAAGATCTCAGCTGTGAAGTATGAAGATGCTTTATGGCAACAATGCTATGAAAACATTCAAACAATAAGAGGCTAATCTTCAGAAGCATTCAATCCGGTGGCAACCACACGGCCATGCCTTTAAAGACCAGACAACCGGCAGGGAAGAAAAATATCCTAACTGCTGTGTCCACCCAATATTTCAGACATAAGTACTCTGGGGTTATCATTAATGATCTGTTTTTACAAATCCACTATGTCTTTGGAAAGTTGAAGCAACTCCAAACCAAATAAACCACACACAGACCATAATGGTCTGCTGACAATTGAGGCAGCTTGGAGTCTGTGCTAATGTGAACCTGTAAAGTGGCACATTACATGTCTCTCTATTTTCCAAAAGTCAGCATGGGGCATTTGAAACAGGTCATTATCAACTGTCGTTCAACTTGAGAAAATAGCTAGTTATGAATACTAAAATGTGCATGCTTTATAATATTTAGAGAAAAGGAAAGAAGAGAAAGTCAAGTAGACAGAGAAAATAGCAAAAATCTAAATTGCAAGGTTCAGTCCTTGGCTCTGGCCATTGAATGAGTCACTATTCTGTGTCTTATCTAGTTGACTTGAAAATGCAAGCAAATATTTATTATTTGCTGTAGGAATATGCTGGCTTCTTCTATAATATTATATGACTAAATTTTAATTTTAAAATAATTACAAGCAGGAGCAATGGTTCACACCTGTAATCCCAGCTACTTGGGAGTCTGAGTCTGGAGGATCACTTGGGCCTGGGATTTCTAGGCTGCAGTGACCCCTGATCACATTGCTGCCCTCCAGACTGGACAACAAAGCAATACCCCAACTCCCAAGAATAAATAAATAAATAAATAAATATTAAAAGTAAGTAAATAGATACAGGCAAGTATTAAAATTAAAGCACAATTCTACCATGACAAAATATATTCATTCATTTGATATTTCAAGAAATGGAGCTACGATTAAAAAAAAATGGAGCTACGGCAGACGACCTTCATCTTTACTATATAATACATGCACAACCCACCCACTAACCAGCATCCTTAAATTTTCTTCCTACAACAATATTCTTTTTAAACTGTAAGTGTCTCCCTGCTTGAGGGAAACATCAGTTAAAACAAGTCACTCAATACATGTCAGCCACGTCACCATCATCCATGACAAATAAGTGGCCAATCAGACTTTCATCATATAAGACAGTGAGTCTGTCCCCAGCTGCATCTATGGGACACAAGCAATGTCCACGAAAGAAGGTGTGATCCTCAGGGCTGCTCTATGCCTTGGTTTGCTGTTACTTGGAGTTCTATTGGTCCATTGGCAAGTCAACCCTAATGGGCCCCTGTTACCTAGCAGCACTTACTATGCCACATGGCTAAGAGTTGCGTAGCAACTCAACTCATGTTGAAAACCTCAAAAACAAACAACTCTAGCAGTCTCTCCTCAAGGTAAAGACCCCAGCGGTAAAATCCTTAGATCCTAAAGGAAGGTCAGAAAGACGGAAAGTGAGAGGGAAATCTCAGAAAAGAAAGATATGATTCAAACTTGGCCGTAGCCAAAATATGTAAAAAAAAAAAAAAAAAGACAGATATGAGAGTTTTAGTCTTAAAACAGAAACACAAAGCAGAGCACAAAACAGAGGTGTCGAGGGCGGCGCCTGTGGCTCAGCGAGTAGCCACAAACCCAGCGTCGGCCAAACTGCAAAACAGAAAAATAGCCAGGCGTTGTGGTGGGCACCTGTAGTCTCAGCTACTCAGGAGGCTGAGGCAAAAAAATCGCCTAAGCCCAGGAGTTGGAGGTTGCTGTGAGCTGTATGACGCCACGGCATTCTACTGAGGGCGAGAAAGTGAGACTCTGTCTCTACAAAAAAAAAACCAGAGGTGTCGCATCAACAGAACCTCTCCACCCTACAGAGCACAAAACCGAGGTGTCGCATCAACAGAACCTCTCCACCCTACAGGGGACAAAACAGAGGTTCCTCATCAACAGAACATCTCCACCTTACAGAGCACAAAACCAAGGTGTCCAATCAACAGAACCTCTCCATCCTACAGAGCACAAAACAGAGGTTCCTCATCAACAGAACCTCTCCACCCTACAGAGCACAAAACCGAGGTGTCGCATCAACAGAACCTCTCCACCCTACATTTGTACAAAGCAAAGAATAACAGTTGAGCCTTTCAAACCCTATCTTCTCCCCAAATTTCAAAATTTCAACCAGGTATTTACAAATTCTCTTTAATTTGTTTCAAAGATAATTAGATGTTTTTGTCTTGCTGTGGCCCTACATTCATCATGAGGGCTATTCCGGCTAGGGTTTGGCTCCCTGTGCCAGACACAGCCTGAGGCATAGCCACCTCTCCCGCCATGGGAATCTCCCACTTTCAGATTCATCACACACCTCCCTCAGGCTCCATCAACTATTTGACTTCCGTTTTCTCTTCCTGGTCTCCAGTTTTTTCTTTTTTTAATGGCCCTCAATGGGAATAATTTGAAATTTACATATGGAGATCAAAATCTTCACGGCAGTGAAAGCTACATTCAAAAATTATGTCAAGGGAGGGAAGCCCTGGGCTGAGAGGCATCACTGCAGGTATATTAGGTGAAGTTTTTTTTTTCTTTTTTTGCAGTTTTTGGCAGGGACTGGACTTGAAACTACCACTCCCAGTAAATGGGGCCGATGCCCCACTCCTTGAGCCACAGGCACAGCCCAGTGAAGTTTTTATTTCAAAGGAAAACGTGTCATTGAAATGAGCCAATACATCAGCTTTCTAGTTGAATTCAACTAGAAATACAAACTCATGCTAACTTCCTTGATGCTTTTTTTTCTAATTCTTTAAAAATGTTACCTGTAAGAACCTAGCTACATCTCACTATATATTCTCTTCTGCATTTTTGGCAATTCCCTGTGACCCATTAATTTGCGTTGAGTAAGAATCAAACAAGAATAAAATCCCTGAATATTTTAACATATATCCTAAAAATATATGAATGGTCTTCCAACAGGACTATGAAATACATAATTTTCTAAACATTTTAAGTATGTGCTAGGTGGAATAAGCTATCTTAAAACGTTATTGGAAAGAGGGGAGGATGGGTGGAGAGAGGGTAATTGGTGGGTCCACACCTACAGAGCATCTTAGAAGGGTACAGGTGAAACTTACTAAATGCAGAATATAAATGTCTGAACAATAACTGAGAAAATGCCATGAAGGCTATGTTACCCACTTCAATGAAAATATTTCAAATTGTATATAAAACCAGCACATTGTACCCCGTGATTGCATTAATGTACACGTCTATGATTTAATTAAAAAGAAGGAAAAAAAACTTTAAAATTAGCTAAATCAACTGCTCTTACCCAACCTACAAGGTAAGTAAGACTTGAAGCAGAGCAATGGCGGTTGCAGCGTCCTGGAGTCTGCACACCCCACGCCCTCAGATGGGCACCGGCCATGTAGGGCACAGCTGCTCTGATGGGGAGCCGGCTGCCACCAAGCAACCCAGGACGGGACACACGTCATTACCAACTGCCTATGAGGTGTTCCACTTCATCTGGTAACTGAGAGAAAAGGAAAAGAAAAATGATACAATTCGATCTAAGTTTGTTCTAAAATGGCTTGGTTTTAACTGAACATTTCAAGTTGCTTTCTGCTGTGCCCTATTTCCAAATCCAAAGGGGGTTCATGGAGTGACCGGACATGCAACGGAGCTGTCAAAAGAACAGGAACAGAGGACAGGGAATTCAGTTGCTTTAACTATGACATGGAAGTCACGGTTCAAGTTGTTCCACAACAGTGTAAATCTTCGTAAAGACAGAAAAATAAAAATAGTCTTCAGCCTGTTAAAGACTCTGCATTTGCAGAGACGGCCATGCCTCCCACGCACGCCACACATGGGCACAGACGGTGGTCGTGTGCTAGTGAGAGCGGGCACGGGCTTTGGAGAAAATCACCCGGGTTCAAACTCAACCTCTGCCACTCTCTAACCTCAGGAAGTTACTTAATAACTCCGACTCTAGGTTCTCATTTTAGTAGGCTGAATATTGTCCCCACAAAAGCCATGCCCAAGTCCTAATGCCAGTACCTGGGAACATGACCATTTGGGGGAACAGAATCTTTGTAGATATATTATAATTAAATTAAAGATCTCAAGATGAGATCATCCTGGATTTAGGATGGGCCCTACGT
Source organism: Arctocebus calabarensis (assembly GCA_963573935.1). NCBI lineage: Eukaryota > Metazoa > Chordata > Mammalia > Primates > Lorisidae > Arctocebus > Arctocebus calabarensis. Next base: position 7,825 of record CAUYON010164839.1, on the reverse strand, counting down.
CCAATGACAAGTGTCTTTATAAGAGGAAAGAGAGGGAGATTTGCAACCAGAGACCCAGGGGATCGCCCACATTTGGCAGAAGCTGTGGCAGGAGTCACACAGCCCACCCCAGCGAGCTGCCAGGGCACCTGCAGCCACCACAGCATGGGGAGGGGCCTCATGGGGAGCGAGCCCTGAGGACACCGCGGTTCTGGGCTCTCATTTACATGTGCTCTTTGACTGAGGCATCAGTATCAAAGTACTAAAAGCCTTTCCAGCCCAATTTTATCATCTCGTTTTCTCCTGTTAGAGAAAACAACATATTTCACTTATTTTAATTCCTTCTTTTTTATTTCCTCTGGAAAATGCATAATCTAAGGGAACACAAAAAATCAGGAACTAGACCTTATTCAAGTCCTAAATTGGCTACTAATGTTGTGCCTATAACCAAAGCAAGGCACATACTGAAAGAAGAAAGAGAGGGGGAGAGAGAGGAGGGAAAAAGGGAAGGGGAGGGAGAAAAGGGGGGGAAGGAGGGAAGAACAGGAGGAAGGAAGGGAAGGAAGAAAGGAATAAGAGAAAAGGAAAGAGAGTGAAGGAAGGAAGGAGGGAGGGGGAGAAAGTGAGAAAGAAAGAAAAAAGGAAGGAAGGGAGGGAGGGGGAGGGGAGAGAGAGAAAGGGCTTGTAAAATACTGTAAAACTAATTCGTGGTTTGAAACCCTAATCTGAAGTTGTTTCTTTTCAGAATACCATCTTTTTCTCTCTCAGGAAGATCCTGTGTGCAAGTAGACACAGCCAGCTTGTCTGGCCGTGGCCTGTTAAAATGTTCCCCTCGTCCCCCTATTTCTACCTGCAAAGTAGACCAGCAATCACAATCGCTGAGCCCGCTATGACACCCTGGGATGCAATTAATAGCTACGCAAAACGTTTTTAGCTTCTTGGAATACAAGCTCTAAAAGCTAAGGGGTTGTTAAAAGTTTAATTTTTCCCTTTGTAGAAAGGAATAATCCTCTTGCATCACCTTCCTTGTTTTTTCCTTAATTCCGACAAATAGTTTGATAACTCAAGACCCACACTACAGTAACACAAAAGGGACAGTTGAGAAGTGGCCACTCTGTGGCAGACGCATGGACACTACCACTCTGCTTGCTGGACGGCTCTCTCCAGCGTGGACACAGACACTCTTTGTGCAAGTGACAAGGGAGAAGAGAGAAAGGCAGTTAGTTAGACACTGCCCGGGCCGCGCTCTACTACAGGGGCTTTCAATAGCACTGGAATCCTCACAAATGTGGTCACTGAGGCTCAGGAGGCTTAAACAATGTGAGTCACCTGTAACTGGGCCAAAAACACAGAAAACTGACTCCTCCCACTCAGGGAGGTTCTAAAAGAACGCACTCAGGAGCCATCAAGAAAATTGAACATGGCTGTGAGATGGCCAAACAGCATTAAAGAAAGGAGTTTCCTTGTAAGGACGGAGTTTCCTTTAAGATCATGGCTTAAATCTGATCACAATGCAATTTAAATCCACTGAAATTTATCCTGATATGAAAGACTAGCTTTGCATATGCCAGTTCTGAGAGCTTTGAAACCCTAGCCACAGAGCAGCAGGTGTGGACAGCAGTACGTGGCTCGGGAGGACAGACCCGGCTCCCCAAGGCCACAGCTCACTCAGTTCCTGAGTGTCCCCTATTATTCATCACTGGGGGGCCCACCTCATTGGGGAGGGGCACAGAAAAGATTACACATCATTGCAAAGGTCAAGTGAAGCCTAGAAGTTCAAACAAGGATTTCTAGCCCGGTTTCCCAGGAGTAAGTGCTCTTGTGAGAAGCACTGGCTCCTGCATCATTACCTCGACCCACATCAGCTTATCAACGAGGAGGCCCTCTGAGCTGAGCACCTGCCAAACTCAGGTAAGAAACAGCTTGGCCTTCAGGGAGCCTGAAATCCAGTAGGCAGACACAACAATCAGAAAGCAATTAACAATTCAATCCTCACCAGTCTGGCAAGAAGCCTATGGGGAAAGAAGAGAAATCTGGACAGGTTGGAGAGATGGGAAAATAGGACAGAGGGGCTGGCTTGAAGGACGGAAGGGATTCAAAGGATGGAGAGAGAGAGACTTAGGGTGGGAGGGGACCCCTGGAATTGGAGAGCCATAAACATTAGTGCAGTTTGTAGGGGAGGCAAAGACAGAAATACTAAACAGTAAATTCAGAGTTGTCCAGGCCAAGACACTCCATTCACAGCCTGTACTTGACTCGCTTCACTTTGACAGGCTCCTTGAGAGGGATCTCCGGTGTGGACTGTTAACAGCTCACTTTACCTTCCAAATGCATTTGCCGGCTTTCTGCAGTTGCTTACACAGGGGTAAACGTAATTGTCGCCCACCGCGTGCTGGTGGGGTGTGAACACGAGATCTCATAATGGAGGAAGAGGCCCTGCCACCCACCACAGGGCGCTCGTGGTAAGTGCTGGCGAACCCCACACTCTACCGAGGGAAGTGCCATCTGCTTGTCCTTAGGAAACACACACTTCAGCAGGTGGTAGCTGAACGCAGTCTTCAGAAGCCTGTTTCTTTAACCAGAGACCTGTGGATACGATTATATATGTACAATTCGCCACAGTTCACAAAATTTTATGACTCCATAGAACCCATAGGCAAGGGGGCAATTCTGTGAAAAGGAAAATCTCCACCAAATTTCTGGCATGGAAAACAAATGTAGTCTCTATAAATGAGAGAGGGCTCTTTTTTCTCTTGTAGTTATGTCTATGATAAGGAGAAGGGGCACCGTGAGTCTTGGAGCTGGTTGGCAGTTGACTATACCCAGGGGCCCCGCCTGGGCAGTTCTCAGGCCTGCCTGTCTGACTTCCTGCCCAGCGTCTATTTCTGCCCCCCACTATCCCCCCTCCTGGTCTTGACACATCTAGCAGCACCCCATTCGGAGTGCTCTGTACATGTCTAATAGAGATAGCCAAAACAGACAAATAATAGAAAAGTAAACATTTCAGAAGGCAACCATGGAACTCCAAAAATTCCCATCACCTCCTCGGAATCAGAAACTAGCTTTCATTTGTCATGGTGTGTGCAGTGTTCACACAGTAAGTAGCTGAGACAACTGCTCTCAAACATTCACGAACAACTTCACGTCTTTACTATGAACATTGCTTTCAAATGACCCATTCAAATGACTTTTCTTTTTTCCAATTAAATAAGGTCAAATTAATTATCACCTTTTTTTTTTGAGACCAAGTCTCGCTTCATCATCCCTGCTAGAATAGGGAGCAGGAGCATCATCACAGCTCACAGCAACCTCAAACCCTGGGCTCAAGGGATCCTCCTGCCTCAGCCTCCCAAGTAGCTGAGACTACAGACAGCCATCATCACACTTGGCTAATTTTTCTGTTTTTAGTAGAGATGGGATCTCACTTTTGCTGAGCTTGAGGGATCCTCCTGACTCAGCCTCTCAGAGTGCTGGGATTATGGGTGTGAGCCCCACGACTGGCCAGTTATCACGTATTTTACCTTAAATATTTGGAGACAATGCCCACCAACCCAGGAATGGATTAACAAACTGTGGTATATGTACACTATGGAATGCTATTCAGCCATTAAAAAATAAAATGGAGACTTTACAGCCTTTGTATTAACCTGGATGGAAGTGGAACACATGATTCTTAGTAAAGCATCATAAGAATATTTGGAGACAATGGAGTCACTTTGCAAGAGTTTGGCCAATTTTCAAACAGTTGTACACACACAGAGTCACCGTGTGACCCAATAATTCTGCTCTTGGATACAGAGCCAGGAGAACTGAAGACATATGCCCACACAAAAGTAGTCACAAATATTCACTGCAGCATTATTTATAACAGCAAAACAAATACAGAAACAACCCACATGTCCCTCAACTGAGGAGTGGATGAACTAAATGTGGTCTTTCCTTGAGACAGAAAATTATGCAGCCAGGAGAAGGAACGAAGTTCTGATACGTGATGCAAAACGGATGGACCTTGAATACATTTGCTGAGTAAAAGGGAGACCAGAAAGGCCACCCACTGTGTGACCGCCTTCGTCTGCAGTGTCCAGAATAGGCAAATCCATTGAGAAAATCAGATGAGCGTGGTCGCAGGAGCTGTGGGAAGGACAAGGGGAAGTGAAGATGACAGGTTTGAGATTTTTTGTCGCAGACGAAAGTGTTCTGGAATCAGGTAATGATATTGGGTATGTAACTTTGTGAATATACTAAAAACCCTGAAATGTACACTTCGCAGAGAGCTACTAAATATATTTAGTATATTTGTTGTCAAACCCTTGCTCAATTTGTGTGGGTTGTATATTTTAAAAGAGCGAAATTTAGGGTATGCCAAATATATCTCAATTTAAAAATTTTGAGAAACCTGTTAGCATTTATGTTTAATTCTTCAGGTGTGGTGAAAACTCTTAATACTCTATATAGTCCTTTGTTTTTGTCAATTAAAATTAGAAAAATTATCAGAATTCTTATGCCTACAAAAGAAACTGGAAAGTCTTTTAATTACTTGCCTTATTATGTAATTAATCACATTAAAATATAAGTAATAATGATTAATATTTATTGGTAATATGATTTAATATTTTTTATTACTATGTACCAGTCACTGTTCTAACTCTTTACAAGTGTTAACTCCTAAAAGAGCTAAAAGAACAACCCTATAAGGCAAGAATTAGTCTAGTGTTGACTTTATGCAGGGGGACTGCGGCGCAGAGCACTCATTGAGGTCACACAGATAGTGAAGGGGGAAGCCAGGCTCCACGCCCCAACAGGTGACACTAACCACCACCGTTTCCACCTGTAATGCAAACAGGAAAGGGTCAGCCTAGCAGAAGGCATCAGTCAGGCCTAGTGCAGAGATTTGGTCTGTTTTGTCACACACAAGCTCTGCAAACCTGGGGCTTCTAATCCCCCCTCCCAGCAAGCGTGTTCTGATTCCTAACAGGAGCCAGGGTATGTGTGATGCCACCTCTGAGGCCCAACACCTCTCTGCACATCAATGGCCAACCAAGAAATACTCAGGGGTAGACATTCAACCATCAACGTATCATTTACACCAGGAACTCTGAACTTCTAATATCTTACAGAAAATAGCCAGGAATTTTAGAATTGAGTAGCTGAAAGGACAAGGTCTGCTACCAGGCACCTTTTTCAATGTTAAAAAAAAAAAAAAAAGGAAATTCTGTTCACTCTCCCTTATACTCAAAAAGTCATTCCTCAAACATTATTTCTTCCTGAAATGCAATTCCATGATATCTCATTCAATCCTCAACAAATAAACATCAAGTACCTCCTGTGTGCCAGGCATTTGGGGGGCACTAAGGACACAATAAAATCTGGAGGAGGGCTCCTCTTTATCTCAGGAGGGAGGGAGAGGTGACCACAAGCAAGGTAAGGTCAGACAGAGTACAAGCACTGAAAAGAAAATAAGGCGAGCTGGGGTGACAAAGGCTGGTTACTTTAATATCTCCTGAAATGTATTTTAGAATTTTTTCTCATTTTGTTAATTTCAGAATATTACAGGTATACACCCATTTTGGTTACATAATTTCCTTCTGTACATTTTAAGTCAAAGGCATAAGTGTGCCCTTCACCCTGTCAGTTGTGCATTTACCCCCAACTTGATTCCCATTGAGTTTTACCTCCGTATGTGCACAGACATGTCTGTCACCTAGTTTTGATGTCTGCTTTTCCATGTCTGCCAAAACTTCAGCTACTACTGTAGGCAGAGATTTTTTGTCTGTTTTGTTTACAGTATCCCAAGTGCTTAGAAGAGCACTTGAATGAATGAATGAACGAATGAACAATGAGTAAGCAGTGCTCTCTCCATCATGGCAGACATTGCCAGCTGACCCCAGTGAGTTTCTGCTTTCCTTGGGTGCACAGCTGGACTGCACTCGTTAGGTTGCTGGACTTTCCACTCCCAAACCCACACCGAGCGGCCTGCACGATGCACACATATGTCCCGTCCTCCCGCAGTTGTAAAGAGTTACCAGTCCAAGACCCGGGAGTCGGCAGGCCTGGTTCTCCCGCAGCCCCTTGGGTTTGCAGGCCTGGTTCTTCTGCAGCCTCTCTTGGGTTTGCAGGCCTGGTTCTTCCACAGCCCCTCTTGGGTTTGCAGGCCTGGTTCTTCCACAGCCTCTCTTGGGTTTGCAGGCCTGGTTCTCCTGCAGCCTCTTGGGTTTGCAGGCCTGGTTCTCTCGCAGCCCCTTGGGTTTGCAGGCCTGGTTCTCCCACAGCCTCTTGGGTTTGCAGGCCTGGTCCTCCTGCAGCCTCTTGGGTTTGCAGGCCTGGTTCTCCCGAAGCCTCCCTTGGGTTTGCAGGCCTGGTTTTCCCACAGCCTCTCTTGGGTTTGCAGGCCTGGTTCTCCCGCAGCCTCTCTTGGGTTTGCAGGCCTGGTTCTTCTGCAGCCTCTCTTGAGTTTGCAGGCCTGGTTCTCCCACAGCCTCTTGGGTTTGCAGGCCTGGTTCTCCTGCAGCCTTTTGAGTTTGCAGGCCTGGTTCTCGCGCAGCATCTTGGGTTTTCAGGCCTTGTTCTCCCGCAGCCTCTCTTGGGTTTGCAGGTGGTCATGGCCTCTTTTTGTCCTCACATGATCTGCTCTCCATGTGTGCACCTCCCTGGTGTGTCCTGACCTCCTTTTCCTGCCAGGACACAGTTGGATGAGGGCCGACCTGAATGGCCCCACTTGGACTCAGTCGCCTCTGTAAAGGCCTCTCTCCAAACCAGGTCCCACTCTGAGAGTACTGGAGGTCAGGGCTTCAACACAAACGCGGACTGGAGGGACACAGTTCAGTCCTAATGCTATATTTCCCAGCCTTGATTGGATTCAGGTGGCAGCCACATGGCCATGCCAGAGGAATCTGAATAAATGAAATACATTGGGTGGCATCTGTGGCTCATCAAGTAGGGTGCCAGCTCCATATAGACTTAGTAGGGTGCTAGGTTCAAACTTGGCCTTGGGGAACGACAAAACAAAAAAATAGCTGAGCGTTGTGGAGGGCACTTGAGGTCCCAGCTACTCGGGAGGCTGAAGCAAGAGAATTGCCTAAGCCCAGGAGTTGGAGGTTGCTGTGAGCTATGTGATGCCATAGCACTCCACCAAGGGTGATAAAGTGAGACTCTGTCTCTACAAAAAAAAAAAAAAAGAAAGAAATATACAGCAACTCCTGGCCAGGTCCATGAAAACCTCTGCACATGACCCTCCAGGCTGGCAAGAGATTGAACCGAGTGAAGTCAGAGTCTTCATGGTGAGGATGATAAAGATGCCAGTGGGCTGGGTGCCCGAGACTAGTGGGGTGGAATCCTCCACTGCCCCCGATCAGGCATGAGCCCTGCTGAGATCTGCTGAGCCCTGCTGGGATCTGCTGAGATCTGCTGAGCCCTGATGAGATCTGCTGAGCCCTGCTGAGATCTGCTGAGATCTGCTGAGATCCGCTGAGCCCTGCTGAGATCTGCTGAGCCCTGATGAGATCTGCTGAGCCCTGCTGAGATCTGCTGAGCCCTGATGAGATTTGCTGAGAGCTGCTGAGCCCTGCTGAGTTCTGCGGAGCCCTGCTGAGCCCTGCTGAGATCTGCTGAACCCTGCTGAGCCCTGCTGAGATCTACTGAGCCCTGCTGAGATCTGCTGAGATTTGCTGAGCCCTGCTGAGATCTGCTGAGATCTGCTGGGCCCTGCTGAGATCTGCTGAGCCCTGCTGAGATCTGCTGAGCCCTGATGAGATTTGCTGAGATCTGCTGAGCCCTGCTGATATCTGCTGAGATTTGCTGAGCCCTGCTGAGATCTGCTGAGATCTGCTGAGCCCTGATGTGATCTGCT
>CAUYON010164836.1:0-17030 GCA_963573935.1 Arctocebus calabarensis | reverse complement strand
GGGCGCTGTAGCGGGCGCCTGTAGTCCCAGCTACTCGGGAGGCTGAGGCAGGAGAATCGCTTAAGCCCAAGAGCTGGAGGTTGCTGTGAGCAGTGTGACGCCACGGCACTCTACCCAGGGCGATAAAGTGAGACTCTGTCTCTACAAAAAAAATAAAAAATAAAAATAAATAATTTTTAAGGAGGCTTGGCGCCTGTGGCTCAACGGGCTAAAGCGCCAGTCACGTACACCTGAGCTGGCGGGTTCAAATCCAGCCCGGACCTGCCAAACAACAATGATGGCTGCAACCAAAAAAAAAAAAAAAATGGCCAGGCGTTGTGGCAGGCGCCTATAGTCCCAGCTACTTGGGAGGCGGAGGCAGGAGACTTGCTTAAGCCCAGGAATTGGAGGTTGCTGTGAGCTGTGATGCTACAGCACTCTATCCAGGGTGATAGCTTGAGGTTCTGTCTCAAAAAACAAAAAATAATAATAATAATAATTTTTAAAGAGTTATAATCTGATGCATGAATGTTTGTATTTACATATATATGTAAATACCTCCCTCCTTTTCCATCCTTTTTATAAATAAATAGAAACTACTTATACCATTCTGTCCCTCATTTTTGACACTTAATGTAGTTTTGTTTTGACACAGTCTCACTTGGTCACCTTTGGTAGAGTGCCAGGGCGTCTTAGCTCATAGCAAGCTCAAACTCTTGGGTTCAAGCAATCCTCTTGCCTTAGCCTCCCAAGTAGCTGGGACTGCAGGTGCCCATCACAATACCGGTCATTTTTTAGAGACGGGGGTCTTGCTCTGGCTCAGGCTGGTCTCAAACCCATGAGCTCAAACAATCCATCCTCCTCCGCCTCCCAAGTGCTGAGATTAGAGGCATGAGACACCGCGCCCCACTAACACTTAATGTATTTTAGAGATCAGTCTGTATCAATGACCTTTTCAAACCCAACCAACTTTGTTTCAAGGCAAACCAATCCATGATTCTTACCTCATCATTTTTCAGGGCCATGAAGTAGTAGTGAATGTTTTTGTTTCGTGCATATTCCTTCACCCGAGCTTTAAATTCTTTATGATCAAGTACCTCTCCACAATATTCTAGGACAAAGGTGTTCCTGAAAACCAAAAGGAAGAAAATAATAGAACTTCCCCCAGGAGCAATATAGAGAACATTCAGGCAAAAATAACAAATTAAGAGTAATACTACAAAGTGGATAAATTTGGTATTATACAAAATATAATTAATATGGATGTAAAGTATCGACCATCTAACCAAGACCACTTCTCTCCTTGCTGATACTTTTCAAAGAATGTTGTTTCTAAGATGCTTTTATAATTTACACATACAACTAAAATACACATCCTTTCCCTAACTAGCTATTAAAATAAATATTCAAGTCTGGTTTACAATATCATTAACAACAGTGATTCACAGCTGGAAAATAGCTCTGAAGAAATCAGAAGGCATTAGAAAATTACAGGCCTTTTTGTTCTAGAAAAAAAGAAGGCAACTTAAATATAACAGCTCTTTTGCTGCCTTTATTCTCAAAGGTTTCTACTGACACTAAAGGTCAAATCGAATAATTTTTCTCTGATTACAATCTCCGTGATTTCTCTCTAGCCTTTATCAATAATTATGATTAATCTCTCTCTTTGGTCTTTTTCAGTTACCCTATTCACTTGATTGTCCTTTCTTTGGTTACTTTTAACCATTTCTTTTGTAATGAAGACTCTAAGTTCTCAGTCTTTCCCCCCTCACTTTATTCTCTAAAAGCTCATTCTTACCAATGACTTCAACTTTAAGTTCCTAGACAAATGCTTCACTATACTTTGCTCCCAGGTTGTGACATGAATGGCCTGCCTGAAAGTCTTGTCTTATCCCCTCAAAATAAACATGTCCTAACTCTAACCAAAGAAATTTTTAAAATGTAAATCTTTTATATTGTTTATAACATGCTGACATACTCAATGTACTTATCAAAGAGTTAACTTGGCCAAATGAAAAAACTCATATCCACTTAATTTAGGAAATAAAGCCGTTTCTAAAAAATGAATGAAAAAAGGCTTGGCGCCTGTGGCTCAACGGGCTAAGGCACCAGCCACGTACACCTGAGCTGGTGGGTTTGAATCCAGCCTGGGCCCGCCAAACAACAATGACGGCTGCAACCAAAAAAAAAATGGCCGGGCATTGTGACGGGCGCCTGTAGTCCCAGCTACTTGGGAGTCAGAGGCAGGAGACTTGCTTGAGCCCAGGAATTGGAGGTTGCTGTGAGCTGTGATGCCACAGCACTCTATCCAGGGTGACAGCTTGAGGCTCTGTCTCAAAAAAAAAAAAAAAAAAAAAGAATGAGAAAAGAACATTACGTTAAAAAAAAAGCAAAACTGAAAAACACAGGAATAGAGAAATTTATAGTGGAGATACATATATGTATATATTTGTGCAGCACATTTAGGTCTCAATAATAAAAATCTAATTAGTCACGGATAAACCTAAAAATTAAAATTACTTCTTATAACGAACACTTAAAATTTCCTTTTTGTTGAGTCTGGGTCTCACTCTCTCACTCAGTTGCCCAGGGTGGATAAGGAATACACTCTAAGCCAGCTGGTTCTCAACCTGTGGGTCGTAACCCCTTTACAACAATGAAAATACATCACGGCATTAAAACGGTTAAGAATGACTGCTCTAAGGAGTATACTGGTACAGTCACAGCTCATTCTAACCCCAAACTTCTGGGCAGGCTCAAGCAATCCTCCTGTCTCAGGCTCCCAAGTAGCTGAAATAATAGGCATGTGCCATCACACTCAGCTAATTTTTTTTTTTTTTTTTTTTTTTTAAAGAAGCAATGTCTCACCATGTTGCTCAGGTTGGTCTAAACTCCTGGGCTCAAGCAATCTTCCTGCCTCAACCTCTCAAACTGCCATAGTTACAGGCATGAGCCACCACACCTAGCCTTAAATTTTTCTTTCTAACCCCAGAAGCTTGTCATCGTGTATGTAATACAGAATGATGACAAAATTTGAGGTTCTTCAATGTCAGACAAACTCCTGGGCTCAAGCAATCTTCCTGCCTCAGCCTCTCAAAGTGCCATAGTTATAGAGGCATGAGGCCCCACACCCAGCCTTAAAATTTTCTTTCTAACCCCAGAAGCTTGTCATCTTGTAATACAGAATGATGACAAAATTTGAGGTCCTACAACATCAGACTTCAAGGATCAGTCCTTCCATTGAGAAAAAGAAAATGATACATCACAGACTACTTTGTGAATTAAATATGAAAATGACAGACTCTGTGCCTACAGCTCAAGTGGCTAAAGGCAACAGCCACATACCCCAGAGCTGGAGGGTTCAAATCTAGCTTGGGCCTGCCAAACAAAAATGACGAATGCAACCAAAAAATAGCTGGGTGTTGTGGCAGGCGCCTGTAGTCCCAGCTACTTGGGAGGCTGAGGCAAGGGAACTGCTTAAGCCTAGGTGTTGGAGGTTGCTGTGAGCTGTGATGCCACAGCACTCTACCCAGAACAACAGCTTGAGGCTGTCTCAAAAAAAATAAATGAATAAACACGATAATGACTACAAAACACATCTTACTTTATTCAGAATCTGGAACGTTATAGGGAAAAAATATTTCCACTCCCTTACCTAACAAAACCAAATTCTCTTCCTTGAACTTGATCATTTAAAGTCATGTTAACAGGGTCCAGGCGCGGTGGCTCCCACCTATAATCTCAGCACTCTAGGAGGCCAAGGCAGGAGGATTGCTTGAGCTCACTAGTTCAAGACCAGCGTGAGCCAGAACAAGACCCTGTCTCTAAAAACAGTCAGGTATTGTGGTGGGTACCTGTAGTACCAGCTACTCAGGAGGTTGATGCAAGAGAAATGCTCGAGCCCAAAAGTCAGAGGTTGCTGTAAGCTATAATGCCACAGCACTTTACTGAGGGCAACAAAATGAGACTTTCTCTAAATAAATAAATAAATAAATAAATAAATGTAACATAGGTGTCATGCCCATCTGACAGATAAGATGGGACTCTAAAGGTAGGTGATCTTCCCAACAACACAAAGCCTGATTACACTGTAAGATTCAAACTCCACCTGAATGACTATCCCACTTTATTAGAAAGATTCTTTCTTCTATTATACTAAAAAGTTTGATTTTGATATTACTTACAAATCACCTTTTTATTTAAAAGTTCTTATATGCCAGGACCTGATCAACCACTAAATCACTCAAAATAGACACTTCACATCAGAAAACCTAGAGAATATACCAATATCCATCCCACGGATCTAACAGCTTTAGCTTGATGAAGCTGCTGAGAGAAAGAAGCATGTCAAAGTCCTCAGTAATTTAGGGAATGTAGGAAGGGTATCTTCTAGACCCTTCAGCTGCCTAATCTCCAAAAAACTAAATAAGGCCAAAATAAAACCTACTATATAGTCCTTAAAACTCTAAGATTTAAGTTTCTTAGAATCAACATGTCTCAATTAAAAAAAAAAAATCGAGTGGCCAGGCACAGCGGCTCACACCAGTAATCCTAGCACTCTGGGAGGCCAAGGGGGGTAGATCACCTGAGGTTCAAGGTTCAAGACCAGCCTGAGCTAGAGTGAGACTCCATCTCTAAAAAAGGCCAGGCATTGTGGCGAGCACATGTAGTCCTAGCTACCCGGGAGGCTGTGGTAAGATAATTGCTTGAGCCCAAAAGTTGGAGGTTGCTGTGAGCTATGACATCATAGCACTCTACCACAGGGTGACAAAGTGAGATTCTGTCTCAAAATAAAAAAAGGCTCGGTGCCTGTGGTTCAACGGGCTAAGGTGCCAGCCACGTACACCTGAGCTGGTAGGTTCGAATCCAGCTCGAGCCCACCAAACAACAATGACAGCTGCAACCAAAAAATGGCTGGGCGTTATGGCGGGCGTCTGTAGTCCCAGCTACTTGGAAGGCGGAGGCAAGAGACTCGGTTGAGCCCAGGAATTGGAGGTTGCTGTGAGTCGTGATGCCACGGCATTCTATCCAGAGTGACACCTTGAGGCTCTGTCTCAAATTAAAAAAAGGCAGAAAAACATCAAACTGCTTGGCACATAGTCACTAAATCCCACGAAGGCAAAGGCAAAGAGATAAATATGATTCTTATTAATCTTTTCGTAAGTATGAAATTTGTTCCTGGCTAAATGGGTTCTCCTCACGCCATTCCTTAAAGCCTATTGAAGGTAACAGGCTCCACTGTGGCAGGGGCAAGGGGGTAAACACTGTTACTATCACTGCAAAGCTATTTAGTTATAACTATGAAAGGTTTGTGAGTTAAAGGTAATGCCTACAACTCTCTTTAAACCTCATCAAAAAGACTGATAAATGGATAAAGAGATGGAGAATATAAAAAGAACAAAATGTAAACTATAAAATCTAACTGGTGGTTATAAGGGCATTAATTATTCCACTCTTTCAACTTTGCTGTTAATTTTAAATTTTTCGTAATAAAACACATGAGAGGTTTGGCACCTGTAGCTCAGTGGTTAGGGTGCCAGCCATACACACTGGGGCTGGCAGGTTCAAACTCTGCCCGGGCCTGTTAAACAACGACAATTGCAACAAAAAAACCAGCCGGGCATTGTGGCGGGCACCTGTAGTCCCAGCAACTTGGGAGGCTAAAGCAACAATCACCTAAGCCCAAGAGCTAGAGGTTGCTGTGAGTTGTGACACTATGACAAAGTGAGACTCTGTCTCTTAAAAAAAAAAAAAAAAGTGGGAAAATGTCTTCTAAAAAAGTCCCATTTTATCCATCAACTGATTAAAGAATAAACAAAATGTGGTACATCCACACAATAGAATATGTAGTCATAGAAGGGGATAAAGTGCTGATATATTTACAATACAGATAAAAGCTCAAAAACATAATGCTACTGTGTACAGGCATCAAACCCTAATCTAAATTCCTGTTATGTACTACAGGACTCTGATGGCTTAGGATTCCCTCTTATGTTATGGGGAAGGATATTGGGGAAAGGAGGGGAGAATGTATGACTGGTTCACATAGCAGTAAAAGAAGCCAGACCCAAAAATATTCTATGCTTTCATTTATATGAAATATCCAGAATAGGTAAATTCAAAGGAACAGAAAGCAGGTTAGTGGTTGCCAAACCTGGGAAGAGAAGACAATGGGAAGTCTCTGCTTCATAGATACAGAGTTTCCTTTTCAGATGATGAAAATGTTTTTGAGGCAAACAAAGGTGATATTGGCACAATATTGTGAATGTACTAAATGGTACTGAACTATAAAATAATTAATACTACATTGTGTGAACTTTACCTCAACTAGAAAGGCTCACGTGCTCTTCAATAACATTCAATTGACTTAAGTAGCACTGCCTTCCATTCCTACAACTGGGAGATTTCCTTTAAAGGGTTTTGGCAAAGATTTGCATGGGTTTTTTGATGGGATCTGCTGTGGTGCTTTAACATGAACAAGCAGCTTAGCACTAAGTAACTCCTCATACTGTGAACATCAGACATTATGTCCTTATTAAATGTGAATACTTTACCAGTGAACAACTAAAGAGTCTTGAATTAGTAATTTATGAAATTGGTTACTACCAAAAGGCATATGGAAGTTATGGGAGTAGGAAGGTATCAGGAAAATGTAAACATTAATTCCTTATACATTTTACCAAAGCAGGGCTCTTCCTGAGTGGCTAAAGAAAGTCAGAGAGAGCTTTAGGAAATTTTAATCTGCTATGTGAACTGGTCATACATTCTCCCCTCCTTTACCCAATCTCCTTCCCCATAACATAAGAGGGAATCCTAAGCCATCAGAGTTCCTGTAGCACATAACAAGAATTTAGATTAGGCTCAGCGCCTGTGGCTCAAAGGGCTAAGGCACCAGCCACGTACACCTGACCTGGCGGGTTCGAATCCAGCCTGGACTCGCCAAACAACAATGATGGCTGCAACCAAAAAATGGCCGGGTGTTGTGGTGGGTGCCTGTAGTCCCAGCTACTTGGGAGGCAGAGGCAGGAGACTCGCTTGAGCCCAGGAATTGGAGGTTGCTGTGAGCTGTGATGCCATGGCACTATATCCAGGGTGAGAGCTTGAGTCTCTGTCTCAAAAAAAAAAAAAGAATTTAGATTAGGGTTTGATGCCTGTACACAGTGGTTACAGTGCCAGCCATGTGCACCAAGGCTGGTTGGTTCAAACCCAGCCAGGGCCAGCTAAACAACAACAACAAAAACAGCTGGGTGTTGTAGCAAGTGCCTATAAGTCCCAGCTACTTGGGAGGCTAAGGCAAGAGAATCGCTTGAGCCCAGGAGTTGGAGGTTGCTGTGACCTGTGATGCCACAGCACTTTACGCAGGGCCACAGCCCTCTGTCTCCCAAAAAAAAAAAACTATTCTCAAGGAGAAAGCTTGGCTGGCTTGTGTAGAATACAAAAAGGCATCTTTGAAAACCAACATCAGGACTAGAGTTCGTGATTTTAGAAAACACTGGGCTAAGCTGAGAATTACTAAGTTCTACATCATTAACAGTGTTCAAAGGATGCATAACTGATTTTTTTTTTTTTTTACAATATTATAAAGGACTCAATGACTTGGGTGTTTATAAAAATTGAGATATTTGTATCAAAGAAACAATTAATAGTCAATTATGAGCCAAATGTTTGGTAACACTTTGTAGAGAGCAGAAATCTATGAGTTTCCTATTATAGGAGACTTCTATACATAACAAAATATGTTTTGCCTGAGATACGTGAGGATTCTGATTATATAACTAACCTATGGCCAAGGGGACAATGGTAGGGGGGGAGAACCTTCAATTTTTGTCTTAAAACTGCTTGCTTTGAATCCCCACAATAAATAGACTAAACCTCCCTGCTCCTACTCCCATCCAAGTTCTCCCTGCTCCCACCCCCATCCAAATGCTTTGAAGGTTTTAAAAGAATAGTTATGCCTAAGTTACTAGAACGCAGTAAATGTTTTATCTTCTTGTTTTTTGTTATGAATTTTCAAAAATTTTCAATTACAACCACATACAATCTGTATATGTATATTTAACTTTTTTTTTTGAGACAGAGTCTCATTATGTTGCCCTGGGCAGAATGCAGCGGAGTCACAGCCCACACCAATCTCCAACTTTGGATTTACATGATTCTCTTGCCTCAGCCTCCCAAGCAGCTAGAACTACAGGCACCCGCCACAACACCTAGCTATTTTCTTGTTGCAGCTGTCATTGTTTAGCTGGCCCAGGCCAGGGTCAAACCTGCCAGCCTTGATAACCACTGTGTTACGGGCACCGAACCTAACTTTATTTATTTATTTCTTTATTTTTTAAGACAGTCTTGCTTTGTTGCCCTTGGTGGAGTGCTGTGGTGTCATAGCTCACAGCAACCTCAAACTATTGGGCTCCAGTGATTCTCTTGCCTCAGCCTCCTGAGTCGCTAGGATTACAGGCATCTACCACAATGCCCAGCTATTTTTTTTTTTTTCTGAGACAGAGCCTCAAGCTGTCACCCTGGATAGAGTGCTGTAACATCACAGCTCACAGCAACCTCCAATTCCTAGGCTCAAGCAAATCTCCTGCCTCCGTCTCCCAAGTAGCTGGGACTACAGGTACCTGCCACAACGCCTGGCCATTTTTTGGTTGCAGCCATCAATGTTGTTTGGTGGGCCCGGGCTGGATTCGAACCCGCCAGCTCAGGTGTATGTGGCCGGCACCTTAGCTGCTTGAGCCTCAGGCGCCGAGCCGCCTAACTTTTTTTACTTGAGACAGAATCTCACTCAGTTGCCCTAGTCTGAGCACCATACTGGGTTGAGTGATTATTGGCATTATTGTAACTCATAGCAATCTCAAACTCTTGGGCTCAAGCAATCCTTTATGGCAGGCACCTGTAGGTCTAGCCTTGGCTTCACAAGTAGCTAGACCTACATGTGCCTGCCATAAAGCCCAATGCCGGGCTAATTTTTCTATTTTTAGTAGAGACAAGGTCCCACTGTTGCTCAGGCTGGTCTCAAACTCCTGAGCTCAAGCAATCCACCTGTTTCAGCCTCCCAGAGTGCTAGGATTACAGGCTTGAGCCACCATGCCCAGCCAATATTTAACTTCAATGTAAAAGGCATACAACTTTCATCAATAACACTTAAACATCTACATATAAGAAAATTAAGTGTTTGAAGGAAACATTAATATGGTAGAAAATAAAGTGAACCCTTTTGCTGCATGAAGGAGAACATTTATTCAATCAACAAGTATTTACTGGTTTTTTTTGGTGGGATATACTATGGTGCTGGGTATACATTAAGTATGTTTTGTTTTTTTTTTTTGCTTTTTTTTTTTTTTTTTGAGATAGCCTCAAGCTGTCACCCTGGATAGAGTGCCGTGGCCTCACAGCTCACAGCAACCTCCAATTCCTGGGCTCAAGCGAGTCTCCTGCCTCTGCCTCCCAAGTAGCTGGGACTACAGGCGCCCGCCACAATGCCCAGCCATTTCTTGGCTGCAGCCGTCATTGTTGTTTGGTGGGCCTGGGCTGGATTCGAACCCGCCAGCTCAGGTGTACGTGGACAGAACATATTTTTATTCTACCAGAGAGGCCCCCAACTGGAAGCTGGGCCGCAGCTCCTAAGAAGTCCCTCCCTCCCGGAGCTGAGATCTCCATCTCTGCCACTTAAGCAACAGCCTGGGTACCAATAACAGTGGCGTCCTGCGCAGCTGGGCTCTGAGGGTGCAGTAGCTCTCTTGCCCAGCCAGTGCGGATCTCTCTCTGTGGATGGCCTCTCAGCCAGTAGCCTCCAAGGCCCTATCATGTCGTGGGGCTGGTGTGGGCCTGCGAACCACACTGCCCAAAGTCAATGGCTCTTTCAGGATCACCCCAGATAAGGGACACCAGTGGGATGTGTTGTGAAGTGGGACAATCGTGGCCCATTGGCCTGAGCTTACCCTGGAAGCTTACCTCTGCAGGCCAGTCTTGTGTACAGAGAACTCCAAGTGCCAATGCTGGAAGGAAAGGGGAAATGGGCACTGGAGGTGACAGGCTGCTGCTGTCCCCAGGAAAAGGAGTACCTGGAACCACCTCAGAGGCCCAGCTGGAGGAAGCCAGCCTCCTGGCCCCTTCCCAGCCTCCCTGCCCCTCACTCCTGCTGGGCAGGGCCCCTCACCTGCGCCCACCATCTGGCATCTCTGGAAATCCCATTCATTGCTCTGGTGGGACTGGGAATTACATTCTTCTCCCTTCCTTGTATCTGCCCTTTGCCCTGCAGCTTTGCAAGGTGTTTACGTTTATACTTCAAGACTTCTAGGGACAAACTGAGCTTTCTAAAACAAGCACAGTGGAATTTGACACCAGTGACCTAGTGTGGAATGTTTTCTTCCACTGGTCACAAACTCATCCTAACACTCCAGCAGTGGTTTCTGAAGGGTCTTCCAGCAGCTGTCCCAGAGACAAAGACAGGCTCGGAGGGGGACGGGCCAAGGCCAAACCCTTCCTTCCCCAGACACCTTGAGCCCAGTCAAAAAGGATCTTTCCCGTGTCAGCTGGAACCCCGAAAGATGACGCTGGACATTTAGGCAGAACAGGAAGCACACACTGTCCACACTGTCCCCGGAGGGCGGGGGGGGGGTGTCCATGCTCTCCTGCACCCACGCCCTCTCCCCCTGGACACAGTGCTAGTGCGCATCCACTGGTGACCAAAAAAAGCCCCTAATAAAGTGCCGAAAAGGAAGCTCTTTGAAGCACGAGCCTGTCCTTCCAGAGTCTGGCTTGGATACTGCAAACCCCCAGGCCAGCCTTGGCCCTGGGAAGGCCTAGTCTCAGAATCCAAGGCCAGGCAGGCTGTGCCCGAGGACAGTGGATGCCTCTGATGGAGGCCAGGAGGAGTCCAGAGTGCTGGAACTCACTGCCCAGGTGGAGAAGAGTCTCAGTGTGCAACCAAAAGAAAGGAACCTTGGGGTGACCCCTCACACTCTGAGGGAGGTGACCACTGTCCATCTGAAGACTGTGTGACCCCCTCACACTCTGAGGAAAGTGACCACTGTCCACCTAAGGACTATGGTGACCCCCTCACACTCTGAGGGAGGTGACCGCTGTCCACCTGAGGACTGTGTGACCCCCTCACACTCTGAGGGAGGTGACCACTGTCCATCTGAAGACTGTGTGACCCCCTCACACTCTGAGGGAGGTGACCACTGTCCATCTGAGGACTGTGTGACCCCCTCACACTCTGAGGGAGGTGACCGCTGTCCACCTGAGGACACTGGTGACCCCCTCACACTCTGAGGAAAGTGACCACTGTCCACCTAAGGACTATGGTGACCCCCTCACACTCTGAGGGAGGTGACCGCTGTCCACCTGAGGATATGGTGGCCCCCTCACACTCTGAGGGAAGTGACCGCTGTCCACCTAAGGACACTGGTGACCCCCTCGCACTCTGAGGGAGGTGACCACTGTCCACTTGAGGACTATGGTGACACCCTCACACTCTGAGGGAGGTGACCACTATATGGTGTCAGACAGGACAGCCCCACACAAGGTCCATGGCCCCTGTCGCCCATTCACTGGCACTGTCCCCCACTCGGGAATATGGGACCACCCTTTTTCCTCTTACTCATCCAGGCTCCCCTGAAAACCTACCAAATCCCAAATGCCTGCTATGCTCTCAGCGGCCTCGGCAGGATGGGAGGCTAGCCTCCTTCTGGCTCCCCTGCTCCTGGAAAGGCAGATGTTTATAACTCAGGGACTACCTGTGTTTTAGAAAAGGAAGTAAATAGCATTCCAGGAAGGAGGCTTGTCCTGCTGGCTGCCGTCTGCTTGGCTTCGAAGATGGTGCCTTTGGGCAGTTCACACGTGCCTGTGTCAGCGTGTGTGTGGGTGTGCGTCCTGTGGCCCCTGGCGAGATGACCTCAGACCCCTCCACTGCCCATGTGTCCTGCCTTCTGCTGGCTCCCATTGCAGGCTGGGCAAGCCCTTCTACCCACCTCGCTTTGTTTTGATCATGATAAAAACCAGCAAAATCTGTATGTGAAAAACCACCTTGTGAACTGGGTGAGTTCCTCCCTCCTGGGTCTCCAAACACAAAACTTGTATGAAAGATTTCTGAAAATATTTACTTGAAATGGAAAGCTCCACCTCCCTCCCAACCACAAGGTAATAATGGGCCAGTGTGGGCCCTCTAAGACAGTTTCCTTGAGCAGCACACAGTTATTAAATGTAATTGTCCTGTGCAGGTGAATCGCCTTTTGGATTTGGTCAGAATGACACGTGGGTAGAAGGGGGGGTAAACATAGAATTACCTTGCAGCCTCCAGGCACGCCAGGAAGCAGCTATGCAGGCTCCACACTGCTCATCTTGTGGTGGTGTTAACAGCCGGGTACCCAGAATGACGTCATGATGCATTTGTAATGCAGGCCATGCTTTCATGTGGTCGCACTAGGGAGGAGCGGTGAAATAAGAGATCCACGTGTTTTGTGAGCCCATTTTGAACTTTCTGTCCATGCCCTAGAAGGAAATCTATAAAATGCCAAAGTATGTCGTTCCTAAGGGAAGCCAGGTGTGCGAGGAGAGTCAGTAGCTTAGTATTTCACAAGCATGCACTCCAGGCCCAAGGACCAGAGACCTGTGATTCTGAAGTCCTTTTGGGCACCTAGCAAAATCAAGAGCACCTAGGAAAGAAAATACCATCATCGCCCTAGGGTGGGGAGACAAGAAGCTGCCCAGTGGGGTCTTTCTGTCCCAAATCAGGTTGTTCTTGTCTGTGCATGTCCCTAGGCTCAGAGGACCTCGGACTGTGTGACTTGTCCTGCGGCTGCCTATGGGTCTTGAGGCAGCTTTTCTCGCACTATGTGGGTAAAGCACGGCAAGAGGGAAGCTCTCTGCTCACCTCCACCAGCACTCCACGTGAAGACACCAACTCTATCTTCAAAAGAGGCCCATTCATGCCAGGAGTAGGAGCTGCATTATTATAGGACCCTACTATACCTTCTAGAAATTTCTGGGAGCCAAAATCCAAGATAAGAGGAGGATGACATTGAGCTCCAAGGGAATGGCAGGAATGGTGATCTCAGAGGCTGAGCCAGTGGCTTTCTGCCCAGGTCTCCCTTGTGTGTGCAAACACACACACACACATAGCAGCTCCATGAGCTCCTAGGCTCATCTCAGTGCCGGCATTGGGCAGGGGGTACAGGATAAGGGTCCTCTTGGACCACACAGGAGGCCATAGTCAATTGGTGGAGGTACCCCCAGGTCTGCTGCTCTTTGCATAGTGTTTTCAGCCTGTGGTCCCAGTGCCAGAGTCCCTGGTTCCCATGGTGCCCACCACACCACCCACCCTTCCTGGCTGCTTCTTAAGAGGAAGGGAGAAGGCTCATGACAATAACAGTCAGGACAATCACAAAACAGGATTCACCTGAGCTCTCAGGACAGTCTCTGTTGAGAGGCCCATTTTAGGTGACGCCTATGAAAGCTCAGGTGCATTATTCTAAGTTAAAGAATGCACATGTGTTTCATTTCCTAAGATTTCATGACTGCAAAAGCAGGCAGGCCTACTTTGCTTCTCAAGACCACAGGACCCCAGACCCATCCCTCCCTCCTGGGGAGGAGACACATGGGGAGGGCAGGGGCCCTGAGTGGAGGGTGCCCAGCTTCGCCCATTTAGACTGAGGGCTGGGCCCACAGTGCTGGGCATGCTGCTGCCTGGGGCTCTGGGCCTGCCCCTCCCCAGGCCATATAGCTCACCAGAGGAGCAGGCAGTGGCCACTGCACCTGGGTGCAGAGGTGGTAGAGGAAGACAAGAGGGCCTGGGAGGACCTGACAGGGTGGACCAGGCTCTGGGGCTAGATGCCCCGCAGAGGGGCACTTCCCATGGGCAGAGGCAGCCTGTGATTGCAGCCTGATGGGAGGCCTTGTTCTGAGGTGCAGATATGTCTGCTTGCAAGAAGCGGCCCCTTGGCCAGGGCCCCTCAAAAGACAGGTGGAATACTCTCAGGCCTGAGTCTGTGGGCCCTAGCAGATGGCTAGCCCAAGGCATCTGTCAGGGTCAGTGACCAACTCCAGTTCAGCCTTTAGTTGTGTGTTAACTGGCTGTGTGCCTGAGGGGCCATGCAATGCCCTGGCCTCTGCCTCACAGCATGATGGCAACACCTGGCCCAAACATGGCATCTGACAAGGGTGGTCCTTACAGGACAGGAGGCAGGCACAGGGCCCAAGTGGCTGCACTGGTAAGTGGGCAGACCCTGCTCCAGTTAGGCCAGTGGGAACGGAGAGGGCTGGGGACTGTGCCAGCCAGAGGAGGCCTAGTGGGGCCAGAGCTGGGTAGGTGCATGATCCTTCGGTGCTGCCCAGCAGCCCCTCTGCCAGGGCTAAGAACCAGCACCACTGAGGTTGGGAGTGTGGGGGACAATAGCTTGTGGAGAAAATGCTGAATTTGCTGCTGAAATGCTGTGGAGACATCACTGACCTAGCAGGTACTTACCTGGCAGAGGAAGCATGGGGGGAAATCCAAGGGGATGGTGAGAAAAGGGGCAGAGTGGCCAGCAGGGGTGGATTGCAAAAAAGGAGGAAACAGACAGGGTGCAGGGGCTGGTGCCAGGAGCTGGAGGCAGGCAAAGGGACAGGGAGTGGGCAAGGACCACTGAGCTGGGTGTGGAGGAGGCCAAGAGCAGGCAGCCAGGCCTGGGGGGCTGCTAGGGCCCCCCACCAGGTCCAGCACAGGCCATGGCCAGATTCATGACAGAGGGCACAGGGCTGGTCCAACCTGGTGGCCGAACGCTGAATTTTCACCCAGCCGGGCCAGGAGCTGGAGCTGGCCTTGGGGAGCAACTGAGTGTCCCTGCCCACCTGTATCCACAGCCTCCGGGTCCCTATCTCCTAGTCCTCTCCTCGAATTGGGGATCCCTTGACCCAAAAGGCCTGGTAAGGGGCTGGATCTGTCTCCTGCAAGGTCCGTAAGGAGCCCCAGGTCGTTCCTGTAGTGGCTTAGGTCGCCCGCGCACAGTCCCCACAATCAGGTCTGTCCGCGCCAGGGTGGCCGGGGAGGGCTCGAGGCGGGGGCGGGACGAGGGTGCCGCTGCGCTGCGGGCCGCGGCCGCGGGGGGCGCTGCGGGGGCCGCGGTTAAAGTCCGGGCGCGAGCGCGCGCGCTCAGAGGGAGCTGGGCCGCCACTGCTGTAGCCGCTGTAGCCACGCGGGGCCTGAGCTGCGACCGCGCCCCTGCCCAAGCCCCGATCCCCGGCGCCCCGACCCCAGCCAGGCGCAGAGGCTGCGGCGCCGCGGTCCACGCAGGCTCCGCGGACGCCTGGCCCCGTCTGCGGACCGCAGACCCGCACCTGAGCGCGGTGCCCGGAGCGGCCCGGCGGGTGGGACCGGGACGGCGGCTGGCGGCGCCGGGATGGGGAAATTCCAGTCCAAGCACTGCGAAGTGCGGGAGGGTGGGCGGGCCGCGGGCCAGTCACTGTCCCTCCCTCTGCCCCCGCGTCCTCCGGCCGCCGCCGCAGCCTGCAAACAGAGAGAGAGTCCGGAAGGTGAGCGGGCGGGCTTGGCGGGGCAACGACCCTCCGGGCCCCGAACCCAGCGCGCATCCTGCGCCGGAGCCCACAGGAGGGGGCGAGCCCGCCAGGATGAGGGAGTGTGCGGGACCCAGCCCACCACGCTCTCCGCAGCCCCCAAGGCAGGAGATGGGCGCCGGGCGGCCGGACCCCGCGAAAGCGCAGCGCCAGCGGGCTGACGCGGGTCTCCTTCCTTCCTCGGTGACGGTTCCCGCGCATCCGCTCGCCGGTCGCAGGGGACAGCTCAGTGGTGTTCGCGTACGCCAGCGGCCGCAAAGGCGCGGAGGAGGCGGAGCGGCGCACTGGAGGCGGCGTGGAGCACCGCGCGCGGGACAAGCAGGTAGGTGGCGGCGGGGACGGCAACCAGGGGATGCGGGATCAGAGTTGCTCTTGTCCGGACAAGGACAGAGAAGACGTGAGCTGAGATGGCCCAGCCAGAGTGACGTTCCACGGGCCAAGAGAACCTGTCCCTCCGCAGCCTGCGTGATGCTCAGGCTGGGGGTCTTAGTGGAGAATTATTGGCATCCAGTGGTGGAGGTGTAGCAGTTACCTGGTTCTTGTCTAGGGGTGGAGGCTCTACATTTCAGGCTACAGGAGCTGGGAATGGGGCGGGAGGGGGACTAGGCTGGAGGAGCTGGGAGCAGAGGCTGGGAGCCTGGGGCCAGGATGTCTCAGGCTGGAGGAGCTGGGAGCAGAGGCTGGGGACCTGGGGGCAGGTCGCTTGCACAGCAAAGATGGCGGGAGGTGGAGGCCAGCTGGTGCCTTCCTTCTTTTGGAGAGTTGGCCACAGGCCTGGGGGGAAGGCAGAGGGACATCTGGACAGCTGTAGCCACCCAGCTTGCAGGTGCTACTTGCAGATACTGCCAGAGGTCCCAGGGGTCTGGTTTGGGACACAGGTGTACCTGGGGGTGGATTGGGAAAGTGCTTTCTCTAGGAGCAGAGAGCTTACACAGGCAGAGGGACCCTGTAAGGATCTTGGATAAATCAGACTAGCACACATTTGTTGCACAGGAGGAAGTTGGCATTAGACGGTCATCTGTGTTAATGGGAGTGCACTGCAGTAGTGTGGACAGCCACATCACATGTCCAAGACCCTCACTTGCCCACTGCTTCCTCCCACACCCCCAGAGTCCTCCACAAACAGTACGCTTGCTCAGAGTCAGCTTACTTTTTGGAAGGACATTCGTCTGCCAGCTGATAAGTAAAATGTTTTGGCTGTATTTGTAAACATTTTATGCATCCCTGTTCTAGGAAGGGGCCCAGATATGCACAGAAATTAACCTGTAATAGAGTTAGGGTTTGTGCTTTCTGGGGCAACTTTCTGGTGCCCTGCTTGTTAAGGCAGGAAATATATTCTAAGGTAGTGGTCCCCAACCTTTTTGGCACCAGGGACTGTTTTTTTTGAGACAGAGCCTCAAGCTGTCACCCTGGATAGAGTGCTGTGGCATCACAGCTCACAGCAACCTCCAATTCCTGGGCTCAAGCGAGTTTCCTGCCTCCACCTCCCAAGTAGCTGG
>CAUYON010164834.1:0-16072 GCA_963573935.1 Arctocebus calabarensis | reverse complement strand
TACTAGGGAGGCTGAGGCAAGAGAATCGCTTAAGCCCAAGAGCTGGAGGTTGCTGTGAGCAGTGTGACACCACGGCACTCTACCCAGGGCGATAAAGTGGGACTCTGTCTCTACATAAAAAAAAAAAAAAAAAAAAGATTTCAAGTCAATTGCAATTAACCATTGTTTAAGAAAAATAATTAATTATGCAAAACACTCCAACCCTTTAAATACCTATCCATGCAATGTTATATTCAGAGAAGCATAATCAAAATTAAGATTTTGATTGAACTTCATAATGAAAAAAGTGCTTTCAGCCAAAAACAATTCTTTTAAAATTGTGTAATCTCAGAAAAACATGAATGTATTCTAGTGAATTTGTTTTGTCACAAAAGAAATTGAGAATTCAACACATTTCAGTGTCAGAATGGTGAAAGTTTTATCAAATTAATGCCGCATTTGGTAATGAAGTTAGGACACAAACTAACTTTTCAGACTGACTCCAATCCACTCAATCAGTCATAGAGCAGTTGAGACAATTTTGAAAAAATATTCATTGAATCCAATGTCTTATTTTCTTGGAGTGTCTGTCGAAAGGGAGAGGTTTTGTTTGTTTGTTTATATGTTTGTTTTCTCTAAATTACATGTATTCGAAGATGAGATGTACATAGTAAAACAGCTACGCACACAAAAAAAGTAATTTGGGGACTGTATGACTAAAAAGCTTGGAACGTTCGTTGGGAAGCAAAATCACAAAATATGCTTTTGTTAGGGAAGTGACTGATCAGAGAGGAGTGGAAACAGGAACAACACTCGAAAACTGGCTTCAGATCTAGTAAGAGTTTATACAAGAAGAATATTAAAGACATTTTGGCAGAAGAAAACAGAACAAAGTCCAAAAAGGATAAACCATTAAAAACGGAACAGGAAATAAGGCTCAGCTTTATGGTAGAGATCTCCATTAATGAGAGAAGGTAAATGTAGTCTCTAGTCATAATGAGAGATTTTAATTTTAGGTTAAATTAATAAAAGGGGCCATTGTCTTTTTTTTTTTTTTAATATTTTACCAAGAGAAATAGTTTCTTCAGACAAACTCTTAGAGGAAACCCAAAAGTATGAGGTAAATTAAATTAGAGAAAGCTCAGTGGAAGCTGGAAGGGGATAGTGTATGTCTCTGCTTATGATGAGAAGTGTGATTATATTAAAACAAGAATGTTTAGACCACAGAACTCCCCAGAAAGTGAAAACGGGTCTGATCACAATCGAACCACAAATAGTACAGCAAATATTATGGGCACAACATGATATGGAAACATGATATGAATTCAGACGGGGATACAATTTTCCCTATAAGACTAACAGTTTTAAAAAACTTACAAAGCACAATATTAATAAGGACATGAGGAAATAGGCACTCTCATACACCATTGGGGAAAGAGACTTATTCTCACTTGCATTTTATTTTTTATTAATTTATTTTTTAAGTCAGTTGTACATAGATCATGAGTACATTTATGCCATTATGGGATTCAATGTGTTGATTATTTATACAAATTGGAGTGCTTACATCCTACTAATCAACGTAGCCTTCACCTCATTTACCCAATTACAGCATTAAGACATTTGTGTTCTGAACCTGATAGACCCAACTTGTACTTGCAATATGCTCCATAGGTGTGGTCCCCCTACTAACCCTCCCTCTATCAACCCTCCTCCCTCCATTTCCCTCTCCACCCCCTTCCCTCCTTCATCCTAGGCTATAGTTGTGTTTCATTTTTCATATGCAAGTATAAATTTCATAGTAGTATTGAGTACATTGGATTTTTTTTCCATTCCTGAGATACTTTACTAAGAATATTTTTTAGCTCCATCCATGTTCACATAAAGGAGGTAAAGTCTCCATTTTTTAAATGCTGCATAGTATTCCATGGTATACATGTACCACAATTTATTAATCCATTCATGAGTCAATGGGCACTTGGGCTTCTTCCATGACTTGGCAATTATGAATTGAGCTGCAATGAACAATCTGGTGCAAATATCTTTATTGTCAAATGATTTTCTCACTTGCATATTAAAAGATAATTGTGCAAATAATTAAGTTTAAAGAACAAATGACCTATGACCTAACAATATCTCCTTATATGATATTATATTATATATACATTATTTCATTGGTTGCAAATTTATAAGTATAATTTTAATCATTATAGCATCATTTACAATAGCACAATGTTGGAAAATAACATACCTGTCCAACTATAGGAATTATTTTTGTGTATTTACTTAATTATGCACATCAAACCATAATAGGTAAGTCTGTTTTTAACAAGCTAAACTTGCAAGTGTTTTGCTTTGGAAGATTCGTGAAGATTTATCTGAGTAAAAACATGAAACTGGTTCAGTGCTTGAGCTGGGGCACCATCCCCATACACTGGAGCTGGCAGGTTTGAACCCAGCCTGGGTCTGCCAAACAACAATGACAACCACAACCAAAAAATATCCTAGTGTTGTGGCAGGTGCCTATAGTTCCAGATACTTGGGAGGCTGAGGTAAGAGAATCACCAAGCCCAAGAGCTAGAGGTTGCTATGAGCTGTGATGGCATGGCATTCTACCAATGGTGACATAGTGAGATTCTGTCTCAAAAAAAAAAACAAAACAAAACATGAAAATGTAAGCACTGTGCAATGCAGTCTCATATTAATTTTGTAATTATAACTTCTTTTAAAAATATTAAGAAAGATATTGCAGTTGCTACTTTCATATAACAACAATCAGCGCACTTTGAATTTTTGTCAATGTATCTATCTGCACTGTGTCACAAAGAAATAACTGTTTTCATGATACAAAGAGTCAAAGCAGAATGAATCAACAGTGTACAAAGAGCACCAGCGATTTCAAATTGAGAAAAACTATATTGCAATGCAAGTGACCTCATGTTAGGATGAAACCAGAGAGACTTTTCACGTGTCCCCAGGTCGCTGTGACCTGTATAGAAATCTAAAGAGTCATGTACTGAAAGCTTCCAGGTTGGGGATGGAGGATGCAGACAGTGGGAAGTGGGAAGCTGAGAAAAGCAAGAACCTCCAGACATTGTTTGCTCATTTTTTTTTTTGAGATTTTCCTTTGTTTGTTTTGATTTATTTCAGGTCCTAAACACCATTAGTCCTAAGACATCTCTGAAACAGGGAGAGGAGGGCGGGGTCAGCTTCGGGGATAATTCCCACCTTGCTGAATACAGAGAGCTCAGCTCTGGGCTCATTATGTAATTCCAGAAAGTAATACTGAAATAATTTCTTTGCCTATAAATTCACATATATCATGAAGTCCCCTCCAGCCCACCTACAGTGTTTGTTAAGAATCCCATGTATTCCATTAATAATTTCCACTCACCAAAGGCTTACTAATAATGTCATGTTTCAGTGAATACCTGAATGGGGCCTGGTGCTGTCTAAGCTGGAACTAAGCTGTGGAAATTCGTCCACTGCCTTCCAAACATTATCTGCCTGAGGAAATCAATTCTCTCCCCCTCCTCTTGTCTTCCTCTACAATCTATCTCTTTTCCTCATTTATGTTCTGTTTTGAAACAAGGGGCCCCCAATGTCCCGTTTCCTGTTGTTATCATTGCCTGGTTAGGCCAGAGTCAACTGTATAACAACTTTACGAATCTGAAAATGAATTCAGTTCTGCAAACCTTTTTTCTGTCCTGAAGGCCACATAGTAAAGGAGAAAGAGACAGGAAAGCAATGAATTCTGAACCTTACCTCCCTCCTAGAAAAAGTGAATAGAAAGATATCCACCATTGGTCTCACGTACAAATCAACTGCTATAAGTAATGCATGGAATTATTCTTATAAATATTAAAGCATTGACCAGTGTAAGGTATAATATTTATCTTAATACTAATATCATTAGCTACCATGCACTGAGCAAGCACTGTCTGTATATCCAGACTTATCCTTAATTCTCAACTCACTTTTACAACTCTTCTGCCCAAATCAAGCCTTTGCTTTATTTCCCAGTGATACTGATACTACTTTTGCTTTTTACTTTCTCATATTTCCCATCTGCTTGAAGCATGGGAAGATTCCCTATTCAGAAAAGAAGTTGGACTCTTCCAGCTGGTGAATGTCACCACCTGCAAATGAGGACCAATTTTTATGTCCATGGTGTCTTTGGTAGACCACAGAGAGGTTTTCAAGGGCTTTATCCATAGTGAAGCAAAATTGAGCATCTTAGTCACTCTGATAGAAAATTTCCATGGCCATTCCTATAAACTAAGGGGCCGGGGAAGAGAATATGGGAAAAGCCTCATCTACCACTGTGTGTCCCAGAAAGCAACAGTGTGGGGCAGCACCTGTGGTCAAAGGAGTAGAGCGCCGGCCCCCTATCCTGGAGGTGGCGGGTTCAAGCCCAGTCCGGCCAAAAACTGCAAAAAAAAAAAGAAAGCAAGGTCAGTGAGTGAGACACAGCCCACAGTCCAGGTGTTAAGAATCAGATGATGATTCCCATAAAGAAAAATAATGTAATTGTCATTTGTCTCCCATTCTGACAAGTCAGAATTGACTCTAACATCATCAAGACTCAAAAAATACAAGGTTTCTTGAAAAGATGACATCAAAACAATTGGATTCCAATTTTTTTTTCAAGTTGGAAAGAATAAGGACAATCTTGCCCCACATTTTATAGCATTATGGCAATTTAGAAACATAGTATTGAGGTTTAATTTTATTGTCTTATTGTGTTAATGTCCTCACAGACACCTAGCTTAACTGATCTGCAGAATGAGAGCACCAAACCAGGAGAACGATCTAAGATTCCTAGAATGGAGAAAGGAACATGTGTATTGTTATGTCAGGAGATTTGCCCTACAACAAGGTTTTGCCCTAAATGGTTTTTATTTTGGAACCAAACATATGGATTTCTCTTTAAAGAGTGAAGAAAAATATGAATCAAGTGGTTTTGATAAGTCCATATTTTATTAACATAAAAGGAAGCAGAATAAATGAGGGAAAATAGTAAAAGACAATGAAATACGCAGTTAAGCAAGAAAAAGAAAAGACCACAGATAGCAAAATCCAAAAGAGAAATTGAAGAGGAACTAAACTTTGGGAAGAGCAAAGTTTTCAAACTGCAGATGAGCTGTAAAGTTTGAGGCTAGTGGCTCCTGGAGAACCCGGGGATGCTCGCCTGGGTCGGCAAATGCTGAAAAGCTCAGGTGAGGTCTTCCTCCTGATGCCCATTGGGTGTTTCCTGGCTTGTGGGGAATCCACGGAAATGGTAGGAAACTATCTCTCTGCACTTTGTGGTGGGGAACAAAAAAGCACCCCCCAGGAAGAGACTGTCAACTGAGAGCCCAGGGTGAGCGCGTGCCGCACACAGACTCCGTGTGCAAGGTGCGGGCGCTGAACTGCTCAGGTAATATTAAATGACTCAGTTCCATTAGCACAGGAAGACACAAACCTGATCCATAAAAATGAGCTCTCTAAAGCTTTTTTTTTCTTATTTCTCAAACTTAGAAGTTCTAGGGGTGAAGAACCTGCAGTTTGGGGCCCACATGTGGCATTCCAGATCCTTGAGTACAGCCTTTTGACTGAAGTCAAATTTTACAGAATAATTCCTTTTCATTAAGGATAAGCTCTCAAGCATTTAATTTGTGCTTGGTTTATCTCAGAGTCTGTTCTCTCTGGAAAGGCTCAAAATCACAAGCATTTAAGAATGAGGAATTGGTAAAGGCCTTGTGTTCTCTCATGGACTGGTCGGGTTAGGAATAAGAACCATTGTGAGCACAGTTAAATATAAAGACCTAGTATTTTATAAAGAAATGTTCATGAACTCAAAGGCAAGGATATGGATGGCCCTCGGAAATAAATGGATCCATTAATTTAAATGTATAAGAAACCTGGCTGGGCACGGTGGCTCACACCTGTCATCCTGGCATTCTTGGAGCCCCAGATGATGGATCACTTGAGCTCAGGATTTGGGTATTTGAAACCAACTTGAGCAAGAAGAAACTGTGTCTCTATTAAAAATAGAAATACTAGGCTCGGCGCCTGTGGCTCAACGGGCTAAGGCACCAGCCACGTACACCTGAGCTGGTGGGTTTGAATCCAGCCTGGGCCCACCAAACAACAATAACGGCTGGAACCAAACAATGGCCAGGCGTTGTGGCGGGCGCCTGTAGTCCCAGCTACTTGGGAGGTGGAGGCAGGAGACTCGCTTGAGCCCAGGAATTGGAGGCTGTGAGCTGGGATGCCATAGCACTCTATCCAGGGTCACAAAATAAATAAATAAATAATAAATAAATATAAAAATAGAAATAATAGCCAGGTGTAGTGGCACATGCCTTTAGTCTCAGCTACTTGGGAGGCTGAGGCAAGAGGATTGATTGTCCAAGCCCAAGAGTTGGAAGGTGCTATGAGCTATGATTCAGTACGATACCCAGGATGACAGAGTGAGACTCAGTCTCAAAATAAATAAATAAATATGTGTATATGTACATATATATACACACATATACATGTAAATATACATATACACACACATATATACATGTTTGTATACACACACATATATATATATATTTTATATATATATATATAAAAGAAACCCGAGACATAACATTTCTCCCTGCTCACTTAGTCACTTTACTTTTCTGCATCTCTGCTCTGTGTCCCCTTTCTGCTGTGTAGGTATGTTTTTTTCTCTCAAACCAGTGTATCTTACAGAAAACCTAGCTGGGAGAGAATTTATAAATTTAAAAGGTAAAGATAAAAGATTCGTGGTTCATTCTGGTAGTTTAAAACTCACTACAGTATATAACTCCTACCAATTAATAGTAAAAGTCTGAATACAATACAAATCAACTGCAAAATTAGTGTTAAAGGGCTCCGAAAAGTAAACAAGGACAGGTGGCCCACGGAGGAGACTCACGTTACAGCGCAGTCAAAACCAGGGAGGGTTTCTTTTTCTTTGATTGTCCTCTCTTGGCTTTGCTAAGTATGGTCCTGGTCACAGAACATCAGGGAAACTGAGGCTGAGGAACATAAAACTTTGGTAGAAGTGCCATCAGTCTGGAAACAGGATTAACGAGGGCCTTGGGCTATAGAATATCCATAGTTTCAGTGGGGAAATAACTTTCAGAAACAGCCTCTATTCTGTGTATTAACACTCCGGCGTTAATCAACATTCCTAGAAAAGACCCAAAAGAAGGAAGTAAAAGGTGGTGGGTCTGAGTTCATGTCTGAAAACGTCACAAAAAACCTGAATATCTTTTTATTTCACTCATGACCAAGCTATGGATGGGCCACAAAGCAAAGCTGAGAAGAGGCGTGAGCAGCTCCCCAGCGCCCCCTCCCGTCCTCTCTCTGCAGTCACATCCGAGGCTCCCCGCGCAGGGCCAGTTTCCACCTATGGTCACCCGGCTGTCACAAGGCTCCACCCTGACTCGCCATTCGTTCGTTTTTCTCTACTTCACAGAGGCTGAGATTTTTTGTTTGTTTCATCGGTGATTATAACCTACCACCTTGCATACCGCCTGTGTCATAGTCATCACTCCATACGTGTTAGCAGAGCGGATCAATAAACTCTCTCTCTGACGATTTAATCAGCTGTGATGAGAGGCAAGAACTAGCCTGGTGTAATCAGAGGGGCCGTGGACGTCTGCTCAGATCAATGGTGCGGGTTCCCGATTTAAGGTCACTCTCTCGGCTCGCTCTCGTCTGTACCGTGTTCCTGTGTGTGTGCGCGCACAGGTGCAGCCGTCGCCCTAACACGTGTGAAGTCACCTACATGGACACAATGTCACACCCAAGCACACCTGTCGCTCTTTCCTGCTAGCTCCTGTGATCGCCGGTTGATGTTAAGCTCAGCGGTGGGCAGCGCTGCCCCAGATCCACGCATCTGAAGGCCAGTCTGAAAAACAGGGTAGACCACTGACTCGGTCCGCTGGGATAGGGTGAACCAAGCAACATTCTCAAAGCCAGAAAAGCACTTGCTACACACCCGAAGGAAAGCGGCGTTTGTCAGGGGAGGTCTGGGGACCACTTGGGTCCTATTTTCCTTCTTATGATCCACATTCCCGAGCCCCACTCTGGACTCGGTGTTTTGAACATCTGAGATTGAAGTCAAAGGCAGTACAGGCTTAGATTGCAGAAAAACACAAGAAAACAAAACATAATACTTGGTGAGCAGCAGGCTGGTATAATGGACCTCAATAAATTTTAAAAGAGCTTGCACATTAAACAAGGGAAGAGAAGCATTATTTCTCTGTTCTTTTGTCAATGTTCATGTTCACGTGAAATTTGGAGCAATTACCTTATGTAAGAGCTTCCTCCCTACAAAAATAAGATTTCCTGATTTGGAGTTTTACTTTTGTGAAAGCAGTATACTTACGAATAATATTTTCTTTAGAAACCAGCAGTCAGAGAATTGAGTCATAGTAACCACGGATTGTGATTTGTGCTAAGATTTATTTACTACAATATTTTAGTGGTTTTTGTTTTTTTACTACTCCTGGACATGGCGAAGAAGCTTAAGATAAAAGTCCTCCAGGAAGACTTTGCTAATGATGTGATTAAAGCATGTAACAGACTTACTAATATCCCTTCTAACAGTTACAATTATACTTGGGAAAATTACATAATTTTAGAATAAGTAGTATTATATTATGAATACTTCCCTCTTAAAAATAAACTCAAATGTAAATTCTTATTAATCAATGCCCCCAAATTTCATTCATAGAAAAGAAAAAGAAATGTAGTTTTAAGCTGTGTTACAAAATTACCGGTAACCAATTGAAGCAGAGGAAAAAGAAACACCCTCGTGTCTCCCGGCAGCCCCTGCAGTATTGGCTCACTAATCTAAAAACAAGTTTACAGGACTGTGCTGTAAACTGAACTGAAAGAGAACATCCTTTGTTTATTTTATCCATTGTTGGCGTGCTTTCAGTTAAGTAGTAAGTACTTAAAATCTAATCTCCAGGGCTTCTCTGCCTCTCTGAAGGCTCCAGTTTAAGTCTCATAAGAATCATATATTTCTTACCTAGAACTCCTTAGAAGGTTCACCATAGACAATTGTTTTGTGTGGAAGCAGAACAAGCAATGTCAGATGGACAGGGGCTGTTTACCAGAACGCTGGGATGTCAGAAATGACAGAGATAGTCCCTCCTCCAGGCCCCTGCATCTTGGTGGGTTAACTGACTGTTGGCAATGTTGCAAACAACCGAACGCTATCATCTTTCATAAAAGACACAGTTAATAGAGTCATTCTCGCAACATGTTTGTACCATAATTATGAGAAGCTAAAGAAAGAAACACATCAAAACCAGCAAATCAATGAATAAGCAGATTATTCTAACGAAGTGTGGGGAAGGGGTTTCAGGGGTCATTGGAAGCTGACTCACATTTATGTGAAGTATTTTGCCTCAAAGAGATTATTCAAGTGCTGAGCCAGTGAAAAACTTTTGGCAGCGTTTCTGTTTTAATTTTTTAAATTATCATGGGTACATAATAGCTGTATATATTTATGGGGATATATGTGGTGTTCTGATCCAGGCATATGATGTGTACTGATAAAATCATGGTAATAGAAGTATTCATTGCCTCGAGCATTTACTATTTCTTTCTGTTAGGAACATTCCAATTCCAATCTCTTAGTTATTTTAAAGAATACCACAACTTAAAATTGACTGTAATCGCCCAGGTGCCCTACCCAATAATAGATCTGTTTCATTCTGTCTCACCACATTCTTGTCTCCATTAACTGGCCTCACATTTTCCTCCCTCGCCCCTACTGTCCATCTCCGTGAGATTAGTTGTTTCAATATTTTGTCCCCACATATGAGTGAGAGCATGTGGAAGTTGTCTGTCTGTGTTTGGCTTAATTCGCTGCCTAGAAACGGGTTCATGTGTAATCTGTCGGAACCAAGTGTGACTCTGAGGAGACAAACTGATCCCACCGCTGACCCAAGGGGGATGGGGCGGCCAGGCCAGCAGGTGCTTCAGCACTCAGACCCTCCCCACCTCACATCCGGACTGCACACAATGCACCAATCCTCCACCAAGATAGAGAGGGAAATCCTCGTAACGCTCACCAGCACAGCTTTCAGGTCTGCTTACTGTAGAAGCTGGGATCGGATTATTCTCTCCCAGAAAACAGAACCAATCACAATACTAATTAAGCACATATAGAAAACTGTCCAAATATATGAAGGGATTCGGCAAAGACATTGAACAGTAATGAATTTAAGGTCATGATCTTCGAGAGGAGATAGACATAGAAGATGAAGGAACTGTCACGTGAGCTTTACCCTCCTAAGAACTGTCCACTTACCTTGTGGGGAAGAAGCCCTGGAAGAGGCAGGAGGCCCAGCGGGCAGAGGGGGCAGCTGTGAGCGCTGCGTCTCTCTGAGCTGCGGTATTTGGGGGCGATATAGAGTCCTGTGGAGAAGATGGCTTCAGAGAAAACAACCAAATATCAGTGCACGGATAACAGAATATTGTCACTTAGAGACCAGGGGACTGTGCGCAGATTTCAGTGAGAGATAAAGATGAAGTGTGGAGTCGAAACATGGTCAGAAGAGAATCAATATGGGAACATCCGACGTCTCCTATTGAAACTCTAGGAAGATAATTATTCACGAATAAAAACCACACCCAAGGAGTAGCATTGTCACCTCCAGAATAAAGTAAAATCTGAAATCGGCTTGCTCTGACAAACACTGGACGCAACTTTTCTGGGATCAAGATGATTCGTAGGGAATTTTAAGTGCATGTTGGAAAACGTGTTAATAATTTTTAGAGAAAGATAACAAATCTAGATTCTATGACATATGGTAAATCGTATAACCACAACAGGAAAACAGTGTGGAGAGTTCCCAGAAAGTAAGGGTAGAGCCACCATTTCGTCCAGGAATCTCACCACAGTGGTATTTGCCTAAAGCGAACATCATTTTATCAAAAAGACACCTGCGCACAAATGTTTATTGCAGCACAATTGTAAAGGTGTGGAATCAAGCTGAGTGCCCAGAATTTGATGAGTGCATTAACAAAATGCTGTACATGTATTAGTACTCAGCAATTAAAAAAAAAAAATTCATGTCCTTTGCAGCCATTTGGAGACCATGATTGTAAATGAAGTATCTCAACAATGGAAAAACATGCCACATGGACTCTCAAATAAGTTGTAACTAACTGAGGGACGCACCTGTGCACAGAGGGGAGTAAAAGTCATAGGAGATCAAGAAGAGGGAAGGCCACAAGGGGCAAAATCTACCTAAAGGTCAAAATAAACGCTATCTGGGTGGGCACACCAACAGCTCTAACTCAAGCAGCACAAAAGCTATCCACATGACAAAAACATTTGTCCCCCTTTAGTACATTGAAATTTACTAAAACTGAAAAAAGTTTCCTTAAAGAATGAATAAAAGAATAAATGACAGTATTTCAATAAATATTTCCAAGAATAAAAGTGATATCATTATATTAATCATAAATATTAACAATTTAACAAGAATATGTTATATATAATTGCCTATCAATAGATAAGAATCAACAAATAGACAAATTTCTTATGGATCCAATTTTCTAATATGGAACCAAAAATAAGTTTAAAATCTGAATAATCCTACATGAAAATGAAAATTTGATCAATATATAAAATCCTTGCCGCAAAACAAAATGAATCAGATGGTTTTCTGAAGTAGTCTTTAAAGTATTTAATTAGAAATCATGACAAGTATAATAAGAAATACCTATTCCATAGAAAAACAGGAGATCTTTTATATCTCAATTTTGGTAAGCATAATAGTACTAATATCAAAATCTAACAAGGAAATTAGAAGAAAGAAAATTAGAAGTCTGGTATCTCCGGGAACACTGCTAGAAACATTGTAAAAAAGTTACCATATTTAGTCTACTGATATAACAAATGATCGGAGTCTAACAATGATGTGGAGTTTATTAATAGATAACCATTCCTTTCAATTCACCACATTAAAAGAATAAAGGGAATTCTGTTACAGAACAGATAACAAAAGGATGCAGAAATATAATTTGCTAAATTCCACACCATTTCATGATTTTAAAATATTCTCATGAAAGTAAGATAGAACTTTCTTAATATGACTAACAGAGTCTGCCAAAAATATCTGTGTGTAACACCACGCCAAACATTGAAATAGTGAATGCTGTCCCACTAAGGTCAAAAATAAAATCCACTATCAACACTATACTTTAAATTATACTGAAAATTCAAGCCACTTGAAGTAGTTAGGAAGAAAAAATAATGATATGAAGAAAACAACTACATTGGTTTTATTTCAGATGACATGAATAGAGAACATAAAATAATCAAAATATAAAATATTGACAATAATGCATAAATTATTTTAGAATTTTGCCAGGTGTAAGCTTAACATATAAAAAGTATGTTTTGTACATGTATTTATTATTATATATAATTTGTTAACAATAAAGGGGAAAGTAGATAATGCTGATTACGGTAAATTAGATAATGATGAGTAAGAAACACCTTAAAACTACAAACGAAAGAGAATTACTGAAAGATTCCAACACCAAAACCAAAATCAATGGGAGTGATTCTCTGCTAGTTGATCGAAAAACTGCATTTCCAGGAGGTTAGTTCCCTTTAAATTGATATATAGATTCAACATGATCCTAGAAGCCTTTTTGTTTAAAGTGACTAGCAGATTATAAAATCAATGTGGAAACGCAAAGGACCTAGTGTGACCAAGGCAATATTGACAAGGAACAGGAAGGGGCTTCACTGTGAATGTTCAGGATATTCACAGCAATTTTGACAGTATAATGTTGAACCCAGGGGTTAATTTACCAGTGTAATAAATATATGATTCAGTGTAAAGCCTTCAGTGAAATTGGTTAGAAAGGTAATCGTTTCAATAAATTAGATGGCATAATAGCATAAAATAAACTTTAACTTTTTCATACTATATGACAAAAATTAATAAAAGTTAGATTAAAAAATGTGTTAAAAATGTTGTGAAGAACAAAATAATCAGTCTTCTAGAATATAACATTGGAAACTGTTTTAGTAAAGGAGAAGGTTTACCTTTCAGAATCCTAAAATCGATAACCATGAAAAAAGAATTGATGGACTTTACTAAAGAAATTTATTAAACTTAATGACCTCCTTACTAAAAATAAGGTAACCATCTCTTTCAGCTGTTCCCAGAATGCAGGACCTTTTGGTGCTAACATTGGGGCAGTCTCCAGAAAACCAGGACGAATAATCACCCTCCCTTACAAAGTATTAATAGACATGTGGTTCTTTCACTAAAATCATGAAGTGAAATTGTGGTAGGTGAATTCAAAAGCTATATCACAAAAGTGATCTATATAGTTTTGCTTTTTGGAAAATGAGCCCTAGAGTCCTGATCTGTCATGCCTGGAGTTGTCCGGGTGCCTCCAAGCCACCATTCCGGGAGGAAATTCAGGTTAATACCCTTGGAAAGATCACGAGAGCAAACTCTGAAACTGCATGAGAAGGAGGTGTCAGCAAGCTCCCAGCTCCTCCAGCAGCTCCGGGCTCCGGCCTCCACTCTATCGGACTGCAACTCCAAGAGTGGCCTGAAGCCAGAAGGCATCCACCAGTGCCTTCCCCAAATCCTGACTCACAAAAACGATAGGAAATAATAATGGATTGTTATTCGCTTAAGCTACTAAGTTTTGGAGTGAGTCAATTTTAATGAAACAACCATAACCAGAATAGTAACTGATCACTAAAAGTCAATACATTTTTATTTTCACCATTTTCAAGCCTTTTGTCCAAATGACATACTACACGAAAAAGCTGACAAAAATAGTTATAATATGATAATTTTGTGCAAATGTGCGTGTGTGTAGAGGAGTGGATAAAATTGTGGTGGAATCTCTGACAAAAAGTAATTTTACATTATATATTTATGTATTGCTTGACTCTAAAATCTTGACACATATCATTTTTATGACTTTATGTACATATATCTTTAATAATAAAATCTACTAGAGCAAACTAGAGTGTGACAATTAAATAGGGACATTATAGTTATTGAGAAGTTTTTATAAAGAAAATCTAAATTGTGTTTGTCATCCTAAAGATAATGTTTTCTTGACTGTATAATGGAAGTAATGACTGTGATATTTTAAAGTTTATTATTTGTAATTTTCTTTAGCTTATAATCAGTATAAATTAAGTAGTTCAGGTTTTATGCTAAGTAATAAAGTAAGCAATCATCAATAAAAATTTTCTCTATTTATTTCATTGATTATCAGTTCATAAGTTCACAATTTAAACATGAAAGCATAACTTTATCAATGAAAGGTCTGTTTCCCTAAAAAGTGATGTGTAGTTTCCAAAGTGAAGTAATATTTAAGTAGAAAGTAAAAGTACAGAATACGTAGCATCTTTTATATCATCCCCCCAGACCCTTCTCCGTTAATATTGAGTGTAATCATTTATGTATTTCATTATTAGTTTCACATTCATTTATATAACTTTCAAACTCAAAGAGTATTGAGAAATTTTAACTTATAATTTTTCAATACAATGTTTATGTTAGTTCAGGAAATAAAACAAAGGGATATTATTAATATGTCCAAGTGGTGGCCAGATTTGGGGTATAGACTTAATCACAGCCTTTTGCTTTTGTGTTAAGGGCCAGGGGAGAGGAGAAGCTTTAAACTAAGAAGGACTTGAGTGAAAATGGCAAGAGAACCCCACGATGTCATTCAATGTCATTACCCAATAACTATGTTTGGAGGAAGAGGAGCTCTGAACTACCCAGATAGAAGCATAGTTAAGATAACACTGGTAATATGAAACTTTGTGAATCCTAGTTATGCAATCAAAAAATAAATGAAATCAGCTGAATAACTTGATAAATGTTAATCATGGTTTCCTATCTCCCTTTTTGTGTAACTTGCTTACATACAAATCAATACAGAAAAACAACAAACTACCACTCTGAGATATTTATGTGCACTTAAATATTGTAATTATGTGATGGCTAAGGTGGAATGTCTAACACTGCCATTTACAACAGAACAGAGATGGCTTGGAAACACAGAGAATATTTGTACTGTCCAGTTGCAAGTTCAAACATTAAACTCCTCGCTTTCTTCTTTTTACTCAATTTCATCGCAGAGATGACACTGAAACCCCCTGGATTCCTACTGTACTTAGAAGAAATGGCTCATTGAAGAAAGGATCTTTGGCCTTCAAAGAAATTTAAAAGCAAATTAGTAAACAGATTGAATGACCCTTTGAAAAAAAAAAAATATATATATATAGACACACACACTTCAAATTTATTTTGTTAATATGATCAATAAGCAGCTTTTAAAGAAAATTCTGGAAAAAAGTTTTCTCATACTGTTGAAGATATTTCAAATTGTATATAAAAGCAGCACATTGTACCCCATGATTGCATTTATGTACACAACCATGATTTAATTAAAAGAAAAGAAAAAGAAAAATACATTTTATTGACTGATAATAGATATATATGTAAAAATGTTATTTTGTCCAAAAACTGTAGAACTGTCCACAGCAGAATCAATTTAAATTCTATCAACAAGAACAAAAGGAATCAGACCAACAGCCCCGGTTACATCTGCGTTACAGCAGCACCTTAGCACGTCTGGACACTCAACCAAAGTGATCCTTCTCGGTCTTTCCCTTTATGTGTAACCCACCTCTACCCTCCGGAGACTTACTCCTCTCTAACTAGTTTTAGCCTCGGTGCTTATTTTCTTATCTCGTACAAAGCATTATTCGAAGTCTCAAGAGCTATTAGGACTCGGGATTCGTTTTCAAGACAGGTTTGCTAGTCAGAAATAGCTATCAGACTTCATATGAAAGCTATAAATTAGCTTCATATTAGGGCTGAGTACATTGGAATACAGGGAAAGGGGCAAGGGAGGGGAGGGGAGGGGGGGAGTATGGGTGGAGGGAGGGCAATTGGTGGGATCACACCTACGGTGCATCTTAGCAGGGTACTGGGGAAACTTATTAAATGTAGAGTATCAATGTCTTTATATAGGGATCAAGAAAATGCCATGAAGGCTATCTGTA
>CAUYON010164832.1:0-48497 GCA_963573935.1 Arctocebus calabarensis | reverse complement strand
CTGGGTAGAGTGCCGTGGCGTCACACTGCTCACAGCAACCTCCAGCTCTTGGGCTTAAGCAATTCTCTTGCCTCAGCCTCCCTAGTAGCTGGGACTACAGGCGCCCGCCACAGTGCCCGGCTATTTTTTTGTTTTGCAGTTCGGCTGAGGCTGGGCTTGAACCCGCCACCTTCGGTATATGGGGCCGGCGCCCTACTCGCTGAGCCACAGGAGCCGCCCTCCACTATGTAATTCTAGAACCTGCTTATCACATGAGGAAGAAATTTTGTACGTGTACCCCTCTCCTCCCCAGATTTTAGTCCATCTGAACATTTCATGTAAATGAAATCATACAGTATATGGCCCTTCGTGGCTGGCTTCTTGGAATAATGTCATAGCATGGATCGGTACTTTTTTTTATTTATGACCAAATAATATTTCATTGTAGAGGTGTACATTTTGTTTACTCA
The DNA here is from genome assembly GCA_963573935.1 of Arctocebus calabarensis. Lineage (NCBI taxonomy): Eukaryota > Metazoa > Chordata > Mammalia > Primates > Lorisidae > Arctocebus > Arctocebus calabarensis. The sequence goes on along the minus strand of CAUYON010164832.1, from coordinate 48,048 downwards.
TTTATCTGTTCATGAACATTTGAATTATTTCTACTTTCTGTGTGAATAATGCTGCTCTGAATAATGGTGTACAAGTTCTTATGTGAACTTATGTTTTCAGTTCTCTAGGATACTTAGGAGTGAAATTGCTGCATCATATAGTATCTCTCTGTTTAGCTTTTTATTTTTTGTAGAGACAGAGTCTCATTTTATCGCCCTCGGTAGAGTGTCGTGGCGTCACACAGCTCACAGCAACCTCCAACTCCTGGGCTTAGGCGATTCTCTTGCCTCAGCCTCCCGAGTAGCTGGGACTATAGGCGCCCGCCATAACGCCCAGCTATTTTTCTGTTTTGCAGTTCAGCCGAAGCCGGGTTTGAACCTGCCACCTTCGGTATATGGGGCCGGCGCCCTACTCCTGAGCCACAGGTGCCGCCCTCTGTTTAGCTTTTTGACGAACTGCCTAACTGATTTCCAAAGGAGCCACAGAATCTTTTCATTCCTACCAATGATATACGAGGGTTCTAATTTCTCCTCATCTTCCCAAGATTAAGATTTAGCCAACCTAATGGGAGTGAAGTGGTATTTCACTGTGGCTTGGGTTTGTATTTCCCTAATAACTAATGGTGTTGTGCGTCTTGTCATGTGTGGGTAGAAACTTCCTTGCTGCTTTGTGAATGCCTTAGGGGAAAACTTTCTCTTTCTCATGTGATAAAAACTGTAAGTGAGCAGCGCGCGATTGTAACTCTCTATGTAAAAATCTGTCCACCCCTTGGAGTCTTACTTCCTCAAATGCAAAATGGGTGAAATAAAAAAAACAAACACAAACAGGAGGCACCTGTGGCTCAAAGGAGTAGGGCGCTAGCCCCATATACCAGAGGTGGTGGGTTCAAACCTGGCCCGGCCAAAGAAAAAACAATAAGCTTCATTTGATGAGCATTTATCAAGTGCCAGGTATTTTGCTAATCACTTTACTACAGTATTTTATTGAATTCTCACAACAACACCTTAAGGTAAGAATCTCTGTTTTACAGGTGAGGAAAGTGAGACCCAGAGACAGTTGGGAGCCTTTCCAGGCTCACATAGCTAAGAAGTGATACCAACAGGATTAGGACCCAGATCACTATGGCTTCGAAGCCTGTGTCATTCCCACAATGCCCCTGTTGGGAGGCAGTAACAGCAGCAGTGACAGCACACCTCCGCACTGTTCTGTTGTTTGGACCGGCCTGAGCCACGCCCGGGAGAAGCACACTGGCAGAGACCCACAGACACTGGGACCCAGGGACAGCTTTGCATGGGAAGTGACTTGAGAGCTGGGGTTTTGACTTAACCTTGGATCTTTTGCCTTTTCTTTCTTTTTCTTTTTTAGAAAAGAAATGCGGTCTTGCTTAGTCCCCAGGCTGGAGCACAGTGATGCAATCATAGCTCACTGCAGCCTTGATCTCCTGGGCTCAAGTGATCCTTGTACTTCAGCCTCCTGAGTAGCAGGAACCACAGCCAGAGCTGTTAGCCATGCCTGGCTATGTTTTTGAATGTATTGGGCAGACGGGCTGGTCATAAACTCTTGGCCTCAGGAAATCTTCCCTCCTCAGTTTCCCAAAGTGAGCCACTGTGCTGGTCTAGTCTTCGATCTTTTGGCTGTAAGTGATAGAAACATAACTCAAAGTAGCTCAAAGGGAAGTCTATTGTGTAGGAAGGAGGGAGTGAGCAATCAGCTCACGAGGAGGGTAGACATGCGGTGGGACCTTAGTAATAGCCAGAACCACGGACTCACCCCTGCCAGGATCCTCTGTCCATCTCTTTCTCAGCTTCTCTCTATGCCAGTTTCATGCTTTCTCACCACAGACCACATCCGCTGCATGGTAGGAAGTATGGTTACTGACAACTGACAGCTTCTGCTGTCAGCTCAAAATCTTAAAGTTCTTTCTCAGTTTTAGTTGAAAAGTCCTGGGGTGGGGAAACTCCCTAGGAAGGACTCTGGTGGCCTATGTTGGGCCAATCACCCTTGGTCAGGAGGTAGGATCATGTGAGAACATGGTAGTTATCTCTGGGAGCCAGTGGTTATAGATGTGAAGAGGAAGGTCCTAAGAGAGAAAATGATAAGGATACTGATCCTGCAAAGCAAGAAGGGGCTGTGTGGGTAAGACCAGCGGTGCCTGCACAGTCCAGAGAGGGGAATAGGATTGCAGGAGGTGGAGGCCCATTGAGTGAGTGCAGGATGCAGAGCAGCCGTTGTCTGTAGCAGCTCTGCACGTGGGGGACCCAGGATGCCTTGCAGCATTGCATGAGGGGGACCCAGGATGCCTTGCAGCATTGCACAGGGGGACCCAGGATGCCTTGCAGCATTGCACAGGGATCGCCCCTGATGTAATGTGTGGCAAGTCACCATTTACAAAATGCTTTCATAGCTGTTATCCCATGTAATCTTCACAGCAACCCTGGGAGGGACAGGAAATGGGTATTACTGTAAAATTTATCTAACGGATTAAGATATTGAAGTTCAAAGAGGAGACTTCCAAAGGTCACTAACCCTTGTAGGAGGCATGGGTGGGATCTCAATGCAGGTCCTCTGACCCTCCGCCCATTTGAGGCTTACCCCTAGGTGTGGATGTTCAAGTCCCATGTTGGAACTGAACATGGGACTTGCTTGCAATAACCTAAAGAATTTTATGGGAATTTATAAGAACATCCTTAACTCTGCCAAGAGCTTTGTAGATTTGAGGGCAGGAGGGCAGGGGATTAGAGAGGTAGAAGAAGAATAAAGGAATAGCTATAATAACACCCCTTTATGTTTGCCTAGCATAAGGGCTTTTTGTTTGGGGAATCATGGCTGCTAAACAGTGCAATGATGTGCCTTGAGGATCTGTCATCCCACTAACATTTTTGTAGAACTGAGTGTGTGCATTTTTCAAGGAAAGAGGGCAACACCTTCTTCTGATTTTTCAGGGCACTGTGCTGCTTCAAAAGCAAAGAGCTGCTGGTCGAATGATATGCAATTTGCAAAGCAGTGCATTCTCACCACAGCCCAGTGAAGAAGAAATGCCTGTTTGCATTTTGCAGATTAGGAAACAGGTTCAGAGAGCTTGCTGTTTCCTCAAGCCCACTCAGCAAACCAAGTCCATGTCTCAACCCCAGGGCCAAGGCTCCCGTGCCTTCACCACTCCCGCCTCCTTCCATTGCCTGGCACCTCCTCTTCCTCTTTCTGGGCCTGCTTCCTCTGTCGAGTGGTCACATGCTTGTCTCTTGTGTGAAATAAGCTGTACAAGTAAGGATATTTTTGGATGCAAGTGACAAAAAATTCAAGTTAAACTGTCTTTCACAAACTACCACAATAAAAGGAATTTATTCACTTATAAAACTGAAAAGTTGGCCAGGTGCAGTGGCTCACATCTCTAATCCTAGCATCATGGGAGGCTAAGGTGGGTGGATTGCTTGAGCCTGAGCAAGAGTGAGACCCCATCTCTACTAAAAAATAGAAAAACTCGTTGAACATTGTGGTGCATACCTGTAGCCTCAGCCACTCAGGAGGCTGAGGCAGGAGGATCACTTGAACCCAGGAGGTTGAGGTTGCAGTGAGCTATGGTGATGCCACTGCACTCTATCCAGGGTGACAGGGTTAGACTCTGTCTCAAAAAACAAAGAAACAAACAACCCCTGAGAAATTCCTAGGCATGGCTTGAATCAGGGCGACAATGAAAGAATCCCAGCTCTTCCTCAAACTAGTCAACGTGGCCTAAATCATATGCTGGGTCCATTACCCAAGATGCAGCTGCAAGTTGGGCTGCTTCGTAGCACTGTGAGTGGGGTTGTAAGCACTTCACTCTAGTGATCAGCTGACACCTGAGGCATTTTTTGGAAAGTATGGGGTTTTTTTGTAACTTCTCTTTTCTGCTTTGTCTTAGCTGTGGCCCTTCCAGGCCCACCTGGCCCTCCGGGGCAGCCAGGGCTCCCCGGCTCCAGAAACTTGGTCAGTATCATTATCAATGCGCCTTCCTCATTCCATTTTGGATGAATTTACTTAAAACTCTAGCTATAGAGTTGAGGGCCTGATGCCCTTTTGGGATTAGCCTTTGTGACAGTAGAACTGATGCAATCGTATAAAGAATACAGGGAATTCATTATCAATTCAGATGACTTATTATGTGTCATTTGTTATTATGTGAGAAACAAAATCACTCATTTAAGTTCTACCCTTTGAATCCTGAATTGACTAAGCTATAACAAAAAACCAATCATTTTACATCAAAAAAGAAGAAAAAAATTATAAAATGTATGGGGTAGATGTGTAGGTGATCACTATATAATTCTTTCAACTAGTGTATGTTTAAAAATTGCCTAATACATTCTTCTTAGTAATGTATCATAAGAATGGAAAAAGAAAAAAAAATCAGCCCAAGAGTGTAAACAGCATCATGACAGGTCCTTGTGCTGGTCTTATTCACCCTGGATAGTTAGTTCAGCCTCCTCTCTTCTGCCGAAGGGTGTCTCTTACACATTTGTTATTCTGCTGCTGTGGGAGCAAAGTATGGTGCTCTGAGATCATTAGGATGCACAAAAGATGGACAGACATCTTACAAGGATGTCAGGAGTCCTAAGAATGCTCTTTGATCTTTGCTGGATTTTAGCTGCCAAAAAAAAAAAAAACTGTCCAACTGATGATAGAACTTTGATATTTGGTTCTTCAGGGGAGAGATTCTAAGCCATTTTGATGTGCAAAGCCGTTATCTTCAAGGCTAAGTGAAAATTAAGTTTTTATAATCTCTCTCAGTGAAAATGAAAAATAAAAACTCTCTTAGCTGGTATTTCTCTGAGATATGACACTACTTAATAGGTTTTTGCAGTTTCTCGATCTACTCCTAGGTATACTAAATGACTGTCTAATCTTTGGCGGTTTTCTAGACAGAGAAATTACAGACCCTCATTTTCTATAATGTATTTAATATTGTAACTACCCAGCTAGACAAAAAAGTTTTAAGGCCTAAGGGTAGTTGTCACATGCTTGCATTTCTTACTCCAAATGAAAATAATTTGGAAATTCCTCAAAGAGTAGCACGAAGCGATACCACTTAACGTCAGGACCACCACACAGCTTTGAAAATCAGACAGGGCTCACCAAAGTTTTTGCTAATACCAAAACCCGACAAAGACAACTCTGTTGACAATTTTTAAATGTTGTTATACTCACAAAATATCACCTTTTTGCTTTAATTCATTTTTGCGACTTAGATATGTGTTTCAAAGTGATACATGTTTGTGTTTTATTGAAAAGAATGCCCCTTAGCTATTAGTGAGTATATCTAAACCTCTGCATGGCACACAGTAGGCCTTTTTATTGAACACGAGGGGAGAGTTCATAGCTGACTGTACAAAGAGGCTGGTTCTGTCGCATTGTGCCCCTGCCCTGATGATAACGGCGGTGACTGGACCCTGAATGCTCTGCCAGGTCACAACCTTCAGCAACATGGCTGACATGCTGCAGAAAGCACACCTGGTGATAGAAGGAACGTTCATCTACCTGCGGGACAGCACTGAGTTTTTCATCCGCGTTAGAGATGGCTGGAAAAAGTTACAGGTGATGCCTAAACTTCCTTTAACAAACCACCTCCAGACACCTTCTAAGAAAAAATAATCTGCTCCTGTAAATGTCATTTTTCTGCTTTGGAAATAGAAAATATTTTCTAGTTGATGTCTCATTTCAATGTACCATTTTCCTTAAAGCTGGGAGAGCTGATCCCCATTCCTGATGACAGCCCTCCACCCCCGGCCCTGTCCAGCAACGTGAGTAGTTGCCCTGTGTTGTGGCTCATACCTTCCTTGGCCAGTGCGTCTGGCGTCCCCCTGGGTGTCCAGCACGTGCTCTCCAGCTGGACAACCAGCTCTGCATGTTTAGTATTGAAAGGAAACCCAGAAGTTACCAGGTGCCAACAGAGGGTTCTCAGGGCGGACGGGAGGGAGAACAGGACCCGTGGCTGGAGACCTGCTGTTCTCATGTAGAAGCTGAGTCCTCCTGAGCAGGCAGCTTCCTCTCTCTGGGCCTCAGTTTATTCACCTGTGAAATCATTGACTGGCAAAAGCAATTTTCCAATCTCGGTGGAGAAGTCCTTTAATTTTTAACAATCTCTGCCTGATCAGTACATTACCAACTGCTGTTGTCCATCTTACAGCCCTACAAGCAGCCCTTTGAGGCAGGTATCCCATTTTACAGATAATGAAACTGAGGCTTTGAGGAGGCGGCTTTCTCTGTTAAGTGAGAGTAGTTTTTTAAACATATGTCTTCTGCTTTCTTGGTTCAGTGCTCTTTTTCAAAGTCTTGAGAGAGTCCCCTCTGTTTCTGTGGATGACTTCTTCATGGGAGCCTGAATCTCTTCAGAGTTAAGAGTCACAGTTGAAACAATGACAAACTATATTTTAAAGTTTCTTCTCTAGAAACATTGCACTTGCCCCTCAATGTCCTCCGAAGAACAGACTGAATGCATATTCAGAACTCTTTCTTTTCCTCTTTTACATAACAGCCACATCTCCCTCCGCCTCCACTGAACCCTATTTCAAGTGCCAATTATGAGAAGCCTGCCGTAAGTATGATCTGGGCATCCACTCTGCAAGTACTGAGTGTGTGTCCATTATACAGGAGGCCCCGTGCTTAGTGCATAGTCCCTGCCAGCAAGATGCTTGTGGGCTAGCAAGAGAAGCAAACAAAAACCGGAGAATTACAATGCAACTGTGTGCTAGGTCGTTTGGGTGGGGCAGGCACAGGGTGCTGGGGTACGAAGAAGGCCAAAGAAGTCTGGGGTAGGTGACGTCGAAATAAGACCTGAGAATAGTCGGGTTCATGAGTGAGCCAGGTTGGAGAAAGAGTGTGGGAATTCTAGGCAAAGGGAAGAAGGAACAGAAGGAAGCAAGGGGAAGTCCTGTGACTGCAAGTATTTCAGTCTAATCACAGGAACAAAGCCCAAGGCAGAAAAGGAAGAAGTTGAGTTTGCAGAAGTCAGCAAGGGCTTGAAAGCCGAGCTGAGAGCTTTGTGCTGTGGCGGTGGGGAGCAGCTTCTGGAGGGTTTACCGCGGGAGATGGGTGTGCTAAGACGGGCATTTCAGAAATTAGCTCTGTTGCAATGTCAGGTGGACTCCAGGGGACCTGAGCAGTCCGAAGGCCATGAGGTGGCTTCTGTGCTGTCACAGCAGTGAGCATATAGAAAAATATGCAGATTGAAGAGACGGGAAGGTGCCAGGGGTGACCACTTTGATCACTGGCTGGATGTGGGAGAGGGTGAGAGAGATGACATCCACGTTTCTGCAAGGGTAATTCAGCAGGGACGGTTTCCCTTCCAGGGATCCCTTCATTGTTGGGATTTTGTTGGGGTTAGAAACTCTCACTCTGTTCCTTTGATAGAAGGAGTGACGATCCTTTGAAGTAAAGATCTTGTACAAATCATTCCAGGCACCTCACGGGACTCAGTTGCGGGAAGCACAGCCAGGCCTGGGGACTCTTGTCTCTGCCATCAGTCTGTGTTACTGTTTCTGCAGACCACCTTCCGCAGGGGTCTTTCTCCCTACCTCACAGGCATATACAGGTCACACGAGCTCGCGCACAGCTTTGGCACTGATTCTGGCCCCCGCTGGTGATCCTACAGCTGCCAAGCCCCATATTACCTGACTCTGTTAGGAGTCCTGGGAGACAGAGTCTGTGTGGTCTCTTCACTTGCCCACTCCCTGCCCAGTCGAGTGTCCAGGAGAATGAGTTGAAAGCTTAGGGCCACTCCTTGTAGCAAGGATTGTGCGAGCACTTTCAAAGAAGCAGACATGGGTGTGCCGGACCCCAGACATATCCCACCTATAGTGCTGTCATCCATCCAGAAGCATGGTGAGTTGAGGTGCCAGGAGGTTACAGGGCGGTAGGAGTCCTGTGCAGTGATCAGGGACTGGCCTAGGAGGAGCAAAACCAAAAAGGAACTGTTGGAAGAAATATGAGAAGGAAACCGGGACGCCGTAGCCAGAGAGGAAGAAAGAATGCCAAGCAAGGCAGTAGCTACCCGCGTCCAAGGCTGCCAGGAAATCCATAAAAAGAACTAAAAGGTATCCTTCAAATTTAGAAGCTGGAGCACAGGATTTCAGTGGCCAACAAAATTCTCGTTAGTTGAGGAGTGAATGGGAGGTGAGGGAAGGGAGAAGTGAGTGTAGGCAACCCTTCAAAATTCCCCCAAGGCGGGGGGCGGGGGCAGTAGCTAAAGGGTTTTTTAATAGTGTTTTATAAATGCAAGAGTCACACAGATTCATTGTAGGAAATTTTGACAATGCATAAAAAGAAGAAAAGAGTAACACCTATAATTTCACCAGAATAACAATCATTCATAAAACAGCTATTTTAACATTTTGATTGTTAAAATGTTAATGTCTTCCTAAAAGTGATACATCCGCATTGTAAAAATGTTCTAGCAATTAGAGTAATATAAACATGAGAGCCCAAAGGCCCTCAATCTCGCCATTCAGAAACAACCATAATTCCAGACACTTCTCTATGTCTCTGTAAAGGAAAGATGGAGTGGGGTGGGATTACTAGTGTGGCACGGAAGCCGTGTACTTGCTTCCTGCCTTTGTTTGGTGGCCACTGCTGACACTGGGGAAATCTCATTCCCTCAAGGCTTCTGGTGAACCCCCTTTGCTATAGTCCCAGAAGCACACTGGTTGCAGGGTGATGAGACCACAGGGCCTGGTCCCACAAGGTCCCCAGATGCAAGAGTGGAGGCAGTATAGCTAATGTCAGGGGCGTCGGAGGGCTCTGACATTAGGGGGTGTCTGTGTGTGTGCGCAGGTAGGAATCTGGTGGCCGGCAGTGTGCTAAAGCTGGTAAGGTCAAGCTTGAAGTGCCGGCCCCTGGGGGGACTGTTGGAGAGGCCTTAGTTTGGGGAGGACAGGGCTGGGGACTGGGGAGTGGACCTCTGGGCCTCTGAGTGGTGAGCAAGGCAGATCCTCGATGAATAAAGAGAGAGAGTGTGGAGGAGGCGGCAGCTGAGCACCTGCCCTGTGCAGGAGACAGGGAAAGAGGGGCTGGGGAATTGAGAACAAAGCCAGAGACACACAAGGGCTACATAGGGCAGCCTGGACACTGTAGCTCATGGTCAGCTGTGGTCAACTGGCTGGAATCTTGAAAAGCAGAAGAAAGCCATCATGACAGTCCTGTGTGCTGGAACAGGTACCCACAGGCTTCACTCAGGCCTGGCCACCTTTTGCCCCACCACATGGGGCTCTTTTCATGTCCTTGGGCTTAAAATATTTTAAAGTATCTTCCATTTTTATCAACTGGGGCCCAGGTCCTGCACTAGCCCTCCCAGCTCTAAGTTTATGAGATAAAAGTTACCGCTGAGATTGAAGAGGAGGGAATGTGTGCCCCTTGATGACAGGATGCATTCCCGAGGGTGTGGCAGACAGGGCTGCAGAGGGAGGCTGGGGAGAGAACGCGTAGAAAGGCAGACATCGGAATGGCTTTTTGTTCAGGCTGCTGGCCAAGATGGCAGTGATGTGCGGCTAGAATCACTATTACACCCCCCGTTTCCAGAAGAGTGTATCCTAGCAGTCTTTGTCGTAGCATCACATCCTTCTCTTTAGGCCACCTTCTTCCTGGGGCCCTCACATGATCGTCCCCAGGCCCACTCAGGAGACAGGAGAAAGGCGGCAGGCAGATGGCTGGGTGAAGCTCTGGGACCCAGGACCCTGCTGGAGACGGGGCTGGGAGGACCAGAAGCCTCAGACATGCAGCTGCAGGCTGGTTTTGGATCTGCTCTGATCTCGGAAGTGCTTTATTTGGTCCAGGCAGTGTTGTGCTTTATTTTCCTCTTCTAAGGGGGAAATTTTCCCCACTAATAGCTGTTCAGAGGGCTGAAGAAGGCTGCTTTGAAGACCAATGCACTCCCTCCCTGGACAAGGTCAAGCAGAGGCTGAAATCCCAGCATCACGGAGAGCTCGACTAAGAGGACCACCGTGTTGTGCTGCCTCCCAGCCTGCAAGCTGAGGATCTGCTCGGGACCTGAGACAGTCACAGGGGCTGGGGTTTGCATTTGATTCTAACCGTACTCTGACTTCTCTCGCTTCTTTCAGCTGCACTTGGTCGCGCTGAACATGCCATTTTCTGGGGACATTCGAGCTGATTTTCAGTGCTTCCAGCAGGCCAGGGCCACAGGCCTCTTGTCCACCTACCGAGCATTCTTATCCTCCCACTTGCAAGATCTCTCCACCGTTGTGAGGAAGGCAGAGAGACACAGCCTTCCCATAGTGAACCTCAAGGTACAAATCAACACGGTTCCCCCCGCCTTCTGGAGGAGGCACAGGCTTCCACCGGCCTGGGCGTGTTGCCATTCCCTGACACCACCACGGGACCGCTGGCTCCACGCCCGGCTCTGCACCTGACCGGCTGTGCCACTTTGTACAGATTGCTTTCCCTCTCTGGACCTGTTTCCTTCCTGCTTGGATGGTCTGTGACTCTTGGACCACACAGGAGAAATAATAATGTCTTTCACGTATATAGGATTTTCGCTTGTTTATGAAGTACTTTATATCTATTCTTTTAATAGGTACTTCTGATAAAAAATGGAAGTTGTTCTTTTCTCAGTTTGTCAGATAAGAAAACTGAGGCTCAGCAGAAGAAAGCGATTTGCTCAAAGTCACTGCAAACTAGCATTAGTTTCTTTGAGTCCTATGTCTGGAGCTCTGGGTCCCACAGGTCTCAGCTGAGTGGCACCAAAGAACAGCTGGGAGACACTGGTCCCAGGAAAGAGGCACTTTGTCCTGAACCCTAGTTGGGTGTTTTCTGAGCATCTAAACTGCCAAAGCCTGGTTGGCAAGTCAGGGCCTTGTAAGGTCCTTCAAATGTACCATACAAATAAATAACTACTTTAAATAACTTTAAAGCTACAGAGGAAGAGCTCTGTTGCTACTCACACACATCCTGGCTCCTAATGACTAACTTGCTCTCAAAGGTACTTCAAGTCCTTGCAGACCCTGCAACCCTAGTACTCCAATTTGGAACTTAGAGGCTGGAAAATTCCATCCTGATCCTATACCCCACTTTCCATCCATTCTCCCAGAGTTCTGTTCTACCACCACTGGAATTATTTTTATTCTTACATCTCTCCATAAGAGACCAGACTCTTTCAGGAAAAGGACTAAGAGATTCATCTCCATATAATCCACAGTGTAGATTGACACAGGCCAGGCACGGTACACATACATAAAGAAGAAGAAGCTTAGTACACATACATAAAAATGTTTAAATATCAATAATGAAATAAAAAACTAAAATATACTTCTAATGGGGAGGAGCACTATACACATATATGATAAGAGACATTGCCTCAAGAAATAAGATAGTAAAAGCAAAAGGCTTCAAGGCTGGATTATAAAATAAAACCATAAACATCTCTTGAGTTTCTGCTCTGTCCAGACTCTGGGATTGGAGCTGGGACTGCTGTGTGAGATGCCATCTGGGCTTTGGAGAGTGAGTAAAAACATCTGGTCTATTTGTATGCTGCTGGTACCATGATTCTAATGTGGCATTTTTGTCTCTATAGGGCCAAGTACTTTTTAATAATTGGGACTCGATTTTTTCTGGCCATGGAGGTCAGTTCAATACTCACATTCCAATATACTCCTTTGATGGCCGAGACGTAATGACAGATCCTTCTTGGTAAGTGAGAGTGGAAGTCCTCAGATATCATATGAGGGACAGTTTTAGGAGGCATCCTAACAATTGGATGCCTTTTTCAGCTGCCCCTCTGGGATGGCATTAACATAAAGTCACAGTGAGGCAACTGAGGGTCGGGAGAAAGCCCTGTCCTTGGAACCAGAAGACCCAAGTCCAGGAGCTCTATCTGGAACCTTGGACAAGGCGTTTCCACTCTTTGAGCCTCAGCTGCCTTACCTGTCAAAGGGGCAAGATAATCAAATCTATACCATAGAATTGTTCTGTGAATAAAATGATTATGTATTAATCATTAATATAGCATAGAGTAGGCACTTTATAAGTGGCAAGTGATGCAACTCCTGGTGCTCCATAACTCTATACTGTGAGTTGCATTCTAAATCTTTGACAATTATGTGTGTGCTTCGGAATAGAACTCAGTAAACCTTTCCTCAGTGTCTACTTTATCCAGGCCTAGAGGGCACAGTAATAAACCTAGAGACCCCCCCCCTTACAGGACTCACAGTCTACAGAGACACAGGCTAACTATGATTCTAGACAGAATGCTATAATCATAACATGGAGACACAGGGCAAGAATCAGAGAAGGCTTCCTGCAAGAGGAGGCATTTATTGACCTTTGAAAGACGAGAAGGAGTCACTGTTGTAAAAGTGATAAGAGAGGCTACTGCAAACCAAGGGACTTCATAAGCAGAGGCTTAGATTCGCAAAAGCAGAGGGAATGATTTGAAAATGACTGCTAGCTGCACATAGCTGGAATATCTTGTTCAGAAAGCTGGCAAAAGCAATGAGGATAGAGAGGTGGTTTGGCATCAGACCATGGAAGGTTAAGGAGGGTGGTTTAATTCACTAGACATATGCCAATTTTTTTTTTTTTAAGCAAGATATACCACAATGAAGTGTCATTTCAAAAAGTAACATGACAGCCAGGCGTAGTGTCTCATGCCTATAATCCTAGCACTCTGGGAGACTGAAGTGGGTGGATTGCTTGACTTCAGGAGTTCAAAACCAGCCTGAGCAAGAGTGAGACCCCTGTCCTATTAAAAATAGAAAAAGGAGCTGAGCATCATGGTGGGCACCTGTAGTCCCAGCTATTCAGGCAGCTGAGGCAGGAGGATCACTTGAGCCCAGGAGTCTGAGGTTGCTGTGAGCTATGACACCATGGCACTCTAGCCTCTAGCCAGAGTGAAACTGTCTCCAAAAAAAAAAAAAAAAAGGTAACATGACAAAATTACTTTGTAGGCCCCAGAAGGTCATCTGGCACGGCTCCAGCACCCATGGTATCCGCCTTGTGGATCAGTACTGTGAAGCCTGGCGAACGGCAGACATGGCAGTCACGGGATTCGCCTCCCCGCTGAGCTCGGGGAAGATTCTGGACCAGAAAGCATATAGCTGTTCCGATAGGTTAATTGTCCTGTGTATCGAGAACAGTTTCATGACAGACGCTAGGAAGTAATGATTCTTAACGAGTTTTCAAATTTTTCTTATGTGAAGAGTTGACACTGAAATCTAAAATGTTTAAATGTTGTAAATATTACAGTGTTTTATTACATATTCATTATAAGAGCATCCAAAGAAAACATACCTCAATACACTCAAACTGAAGACATAAGGGACTCAGATCAAAGACAAAATCTGATCCATCTCTTGGTGCTAGATTCTGCAGGAGACGCCATGCAGTGCAGACGCATCCCAGCACAGGTTAAGAGCAAGTTGAAAACAGTAGGCCGTGGCATTCTGCCCACTGCATCCTCCAGAAAGTTACTTCCTCCTTTTGGCCATTGTTGTTGAGTGTTCCGATGTCCTTCATGTTTTCTTACAAAGTCAGTGTTTAGGAATGTTTCCCCTCTCTAAGTTATGTGCAGACAGAGTGCTTTATTCTTTCCCATACATCCATCATTTGCAACTGGTTTTCTTACAGAGAAACAGAACTGCTCAAATGATCCTGTTTAACATTTTTTTTTTCTTAAAATATTATTGCCATGATGCTTTAGGAGTTTTTATATGTTTACACAATCATATTTTAGTATGGCATCTGTTTATATAACTCTGACTTGCTGGAAAAGTTGGAAACTCCAAATTATCTGAAACTCGAAAAGAAATAGCACATAATTGCTACTTTCCCTTGGCGGCTCTCCTCCCTACCCCCACTCACGATTTTATGAGTTCCATTGGGCAAGTCTTGAACTATAACTGCAACTGAAACAAACAGGTTCATGGAGATGAATTTTCTGAGAAACATATCTTCATGCTGTATGCTTTTATTATTTTTCCATGTAAATGAATATAAAAACATCTTTTCCGGGCGCTTTCTTCGGTTTGACTTTGTCTCCCTTGCTCCTTTATTCCCCTGCACTGATGTGGAAGCTGACCTGGGTAGGTAGGGGGTTGCTAATCCTGTCACTGTCACTTGTGCTTCTCCTCAAGGGATGAGCAGAGAACAGAAGGATTTTCCCATCAGCCCATCCGCTCCTGCCTGTGGTCTCCGTGTGGTGGGAGCAGTGCCGGGCAGGCAGAAGAGCCCCAGAGTGGCAAACAGGATGATTCTGCTGCTGGCTCAGTGAATGGCCTTGGGCAAGTCTGTCTCTTTCTCCCTGGGAGGTTGGACTAAGACAAGCATGAGATCGGCTCCCTGTTACTGAATGTCAAACTTATTATATAGCCCATCTAATTTTCATAATAGCTCTGCAAGGTGGGTCTTTTTTACCTCTACTTTACAAATTGAAAACAAGGCTAGGCGCAGTGGCTCACTTCTGTAATTCTAGCACTCTGAGAGGCCGAGGTAGGTGGATTGCTTGAGCTCAGGAGTTCGAGACCAGCATGAGCAAGAGGAAGACCCCCCTCTCTACTAAAGACAGAAAAATAGCCGGGCGTTGTGGTGGGCTTCTGTAGTCCCAGCTACTTGGGGAGGCTGAGGCAAGGGGATCGCTTGAACACAAAAGTTTGAGGTTGCTGTGGACTATGACACCACAGCCCTCAAGGATAACAGAGTGAGACTCTGTAACAAATATATATATAGAGAGAGAGAGAGAAAACAAAAGAAAACCAAACAGTTGAGGCTTAGGAAGTTATTTGCTTCAGGTCACACAGGTGAGTGGCGGGTCTGTTCCACTCCAGCACCAATGATCTTCCCAGGGAGCCACCGAGCAAGGCTGCCTCTCTGCTCCCTCCCAGCTCCAAGCATGTGACTGTCTGGCTCCTGCTCTAACTCTGTAGGAGAAACAGAATCGCCAGGCAAGAGGCACGCTGGGATATTTCCTCCCATTCAGCTGGGCTGGCCCAGACACTCAGCAAAGTGAATTCACCCTCATAGTCCTTGAATGAGGAAGGAAATAGAAGAGAGAGAGAAAAAAAGAGCAGCCCAGAATCTCCACTTAGGGGCTTCCTAAATGGAAGAGCAATGAGACTGGCTCTCATGGGTCATGGCATGAGGATGGCTACAGGTTGGAAAGCCCCAGAGGTGGGTTATTGAGGACTCGTGCCTCCGCTGAGTGATAGGGCTGAGGTGCTTGTTGTGGACAGGAGCGGGGGGGAGGGGTCAGAGGACCCTGAGGACCCTCAGGCAGCCGCCTGTTTCAGTTAAGTCCCCACGGACAGAGGCCATGGCAGGAGCAGGGTAGGATGGGGAGCTGGGAGGAGACAAATGGAGGAAAGACCCCTTTGCTAGCCCTGGAAAGGGCGTTGAGGTCTCTGTCCTGGCCACCCAGGCCTCTTTATGTGCAGGAGGAGGTGTCACTGACCTCCCAGAAGGGGGCCCTGAATCATCTCCAGCCCCCCCACAGACTCTGAGAAGGACTGAGGGGATCCTGGACCTGGCGTTCAAGAACCTTCACCGAGCTTTCCTGTCACAGGCCAAAGGCCACCGTCCTGGTGTTCTCGGTGTTCTCCACACAGGCTCCCTCTCCAGCTGTGCTGTCCATGTGCTGCCCGTCTTTTAGGTCCATGTCGCAGACCCTGGGCTGGTAGATGACTCTGCAGGAAAGCCTGGCCCTTCTGCAATGGCCGGTGCCCCTGTGCCTGTCTGCCTTTCCTCCTGCTTCCTCCTCTAAGCACCTGATGTGTTCAACATCTGAATCTTGTCACACAATTGAGACACAAAGGCTGAAGAGCCTGCAAGCCTTCATTCTACCCCACACCTGGAAGTCTTGAATATACCTGAAGGCTGAGAAGCCAACTGACAGTCTCAGGGACACATGATAAGGGAGCAAAGATTTGCCACAAGTGGGTCATCTTTCCAGTGCTAGAGCTCTTTGGGAGACATGGTCTGAGTCCACACTGCAGGATCTGCAGCTCTGAAACCTGCAGCATCCAAAGTCCCCCATCTACAGCAGAACCAGAGGGACAGACACCCAGACCCCATGAGAAGGCAGACTCGGAGGGTGCAAAGGAGCAAAAGATTGAGAAGGTATTGCAGCAGGGACAGGAAGTGTGAAGGAGAAGGTGCAGGAGAATCCCCAACCTGGACATGGGCACATAGTGTGGCTGCAAGGAAAGCCAAGGGTGCCGGAACAAGGGGCTGCAGGATCTACCCTCAAATTTCCTGAGGCTTTGGGCCTTTTTTGGCATGCCTCGTGTCACCTGATCCTGTAAGGGATATGAGCAGGAGACTGTAAGTACAGTACAGTTAAGGGTCAGTCAATGAAGGAAACACAACTCAAACTAACAAGACAGGGAAAAGAGGGTTGTACTGTGTCAGGAAACTGATAAAACTGAGAAGCACAGGGAACATAGAAACTCAAGCAATGTGGACACAGGGAACATAGAAACTCAAGCAATATGGACACGGCAACGTGGTGACTTAGTCTCTCTTCTGTGCACCGCGTGCATGTGTGTGTGCACGTGTGCGTGTGTGGCTGGCTGGCTTCTCCCTGTGTGTGGCTTCTCTTCTCCAACTGAGAATAATATTCCTTCACGTGGCAGGGATATCTGCAGATAGCTCCAGGCTTTATATTATTCCATCACCCCAGAGAGTGGCTGCAGAGAGAAAGAGAACACTTCCTTTTCCCTCTGGATTATCTTAATTCCTGGAATGGACCCTGACTGATCCCACTTGTGTTGTGTGACCATAATTGTGATCAGCAGCCCCCCCATACCCAAGAGATGAGTTATGAGTTGTGCGGAAGGAACAGTTCCTCTGCCCAAAGTGAATGCAGGGTTGAAATGACCAGATAAGGGAGGCGTAGAAGGTTAATATGCCACCTCAAAATAGATTCTCCCATACACACCAACAGGAAAGGTTGAGTGTGGGAGACATTGTGGTAGAGTGATAGGTGGAGGGGAGATTGTACAGACCTTGAATTCATAGACTAATATTATTGTGCAACTGGGGGGAGGGGAACATTGGAAAGATTTTAAGAGTTACAGAGATGGGACCAGATCCATTTTTGAGAAAGATCAAGCAGGCCTTTTGTTTACTCACTCAAACATTCAGAAATCCTTCTTGAACAATAATTTTACACCTGGGATCATCTTTGGCTATGGAGGTACAAAGATAAATGATGTGCTCATTTTTCAAATCTACACGCCCATTCTAATGCCACAGACTGGTACTTTTTCAAGTCTCTTGTATATCTCCTCTACCCCCCACTCCTGAGAAACCCTACAAGCTGAGACAAGCACATGTGCATAGAAGTGATTTTCTGGTTATCCCTTGAGCTCCTGAGCCACCAAAACACCACTGAAACTCCTCAAAGCTCTTTGTTAGACGTCAGCCCTTCTGCCTTCTGCCCTGCGCTCCAATTTATAGGGCAGTTGAGTGTAGAGAGAACTTTTTCAGAATTTAAATTTTGGCTCTGCCATCTACTAGCCATGTAATTGGAGGGAAGTTACAGGAAATCTCCAAGCTTCCGAATCATCTACATTTGATCCTTCCCTGCAGCATAGTTTCTGTATCTTTAAAATAGGGGTAATAATGAAAATTACTCTCCCTTGAGGCAATTTATTGGAAGCACTGAGAACAGCGTTCTGGGCCATCAGTGTTTGCCATCCTTGGCCTGCTCCCTCCACCCCTCCCACCCTCGCAACACCCCCCCCCCGCCCCTCCCCACCCCACCCCCCACCCCCGTCTCTCAACAGGGCTGGGGGTGGGTGGAGCCTTCTTCCAGGCTTGCTATATGATGCCTTCCAATCTACCTAGTTGCTCTGCCCATCTCCAAGCCCAGGGCTGTGACAATTCTGCCTGCTGTTGGTGAGTATCCACCGTCCCAAGCCCCCAGGCACCCTGGGTACCCTGCTCCTGCTCTCCATAACTAAGATGTTATCATCTGGCTCAGCAAAGGAGCCAGGACTCAGCCCCGACATGAGGGCCAGATTCCTTCTGATTGACAGGAGCACGTGCCACACTGACCGTTAAATAAGCTTGTTATCCTCTTAGAGGATAATGCTCCAGCCCCTGAGTTCCAAGAAGGACCCAGAACACCCTGTTATCTGACATGTGGGTTGGAAAACATTGCCGACCCTCCTCCCCTTCCAGACTTGGTACCTTTTCTCTGGTCCTTCTTTCAGTTAGTGACCCTACCATCCAGCCAGCAACCCAGGACTCATTCGCTCATTCTTTTCAACAAATATTAACCCACCGCCTCCTTAGTAGCAGTAACAATAGCATCACCTCCACCAATAAACCATAAAATGAGTGCTAGGAAGTTCAGCAAAGTCAAGGTGTTTCCATGATGACTACTTCAATTTTTTAAGTGTCAGAATAGTTATAAAATATCTTGGGGTGCTTGTGCATGGCTGTGTGTGGTGCTGGCCCCCTGTCCCTGCTGAGGGCCTGCAGCTCACTCCCCATGCTGGCCTCCCGGCCTCCGTGGTACCTTCTCCTCCAGCTCACTCTCCACACCTGGACAGAGCACTTTCTGAAAAGCCTGCCACACTCAGTGTTTTGATGCAGGTTCTGCTTTAGAGAAACGTTCATTTGCAGTTTATATGCAAGGCAATCATCAGTACAGGAGTGGGGAGTGAGTGGGGGAAGGGAAGGTGGATATAAAGGCACATCTAGATACTGCTGTGGAGGACTAAATCCGGATTGAACTGTCCTCTTAAGGGCTCCCAGGGTGGCCGGGCACCTCACAGTTTCCAACCTAAGGACAAGAGCGCTGTGGTATTTACACACCGACCTGCAGTAGTGGTGAACAGTGGGGAGGAAGGGCCTCTGCATCGCACCCCAGCCTGGGGTGCCACACACCTGCAAAGTGCATTCAGCTTGCCAGAGAAAACTCTTGGGCAAGAAGACGTGGACACTGCAGATCAGAATGTGAATGTCTCAAGCAGGGTGACCAAGGGCCTGCCTTATCAGGCTCAATCTGGCAGGAAGCCGCTCAGCTTTTATTTCAGGATAACAATTTGAGCTCACAATAACTTCCTAAACCTTATTGAAATGATAAAAACAATGAAAAGAAAAAGAAAAAAGCAACTGCAGCACCATCTGAGGGGGGGAAAAAAAAAAAAAGGAGGACGGTATCAACCAGGCAGAAACCGTGAGGACTTTCTGGAAGATACATACAAGCCTGTTTGATTGGCTGTCCTGCAGCCGCTGCACAGCGGAGCCTGCCTGCTAATCCTCCTGAGGCTGAAACCTGCGGGACTGTGCCAGCGAAGAGCTAGGGTTACTCACAGTGCAGGGGCTGATGGCACCCAGAGCTATAATCCTTTTCACTATGGACTTTTCCTACTTACAAACAGTCTGTAACAACAAGCACTAGTTAGTCACCTGAGGAAGTTCAGTGGCCTCAAAATGAGCTGGCACATTGATCATCACCAATAATAGCTTCTGTTTAAAGAGAATTATTACAGAAAACAGGAGATGACTTTTGCAACTTCGAATTTGTATTGTCAGTGAAATTTCAGAGGCTAAAAGAAGCATGAAATGGAATGCGAGAACAGGAAAACATCCTTGAAAATAAAATGACTGTATGCTCACCAAAATAAAATAGAACTATAGCATATATGCTACTGAAACTTGATTGCATGAGTTATTAGATAAAAATCAAAAGAATTAATATAATCCTCTCAAAACACAGACAGAAAGATAAACTCGTGATATCAAAGATAAGGGAATGATACAAAGTTTCAAAATTTATATAGTAGGAGTTAAAATAAGAAAGAATGGAGGGAGATATCCATTAACAAAATAATGAAAGAAAGTTTCTGAGCTGAGAAAAAGAGCTTTATCCATGGATTGAAATGGCCCACTGAGTCCTGGGCAGACTTTTCCAAAAAAATTCACCCAAGTACATATCTGGTTAGATTACTACATTTCAATGATACTTTAAAAATCCTGTTAACTTCCATACAGAAAGAAATTCAGACTGCCATTGGAGTTCTCATTTGCAATATTAAAAATTAGGAGACAATACAGCAATATGTAAATAATCTTATGGGCTGCAAATTAGGATATTAAAATTCCACAGCCAGCCATGCTTTCATACATGAGAACAAAAAAGAGACTTTCAGAAATGTTGTCAAAATTGTAACATCCAGGTACCCTTTCTGAGAAACAAAATTTATGGAAAAATTACAACCAAATGGAAATTAATGAAGAATTAAGATCTCACAACGTTGGAACATACTAGCAATTTAATGAGAAATAAAGTCAACATAATTTATAGTTATATCTAAATTAATGTTTCCTTATGTATACCACATGTGGATGGAGGTGGTTTTTACTTTAATAGTTATATATTTATTTTATTTTATTTTTTTGCAGTTTTGTTTTTTTTTTTTTGGCTGGGGCTGGGTTTGAACGAACCACCTCAGGTGTATGGAGCTGGCGCCCTACTCCTTTGAGCCACAGGTGCCACCCTATGTATTTATTTTAATATCCATTAGAAAAATATAGATAGACACCAACTTCACATTTATTTTTGCTTAATATGAAGTGAGTATTCGAGTTTCAAAAATGTGTTGGTTGAAAGAGAAACACTCTATAATTAATTGTACAAATGGCATATCGTCAAGATGATAGACAATCGCCTGAATGTGGGCAAATGTTGAACTGAGTAATTGCTGATAGTATAGTTGTAAAATAGCCTCCATACTTCACCCAACTGTGATGATAAAACAGGCTCACGTTTCTTTTAAAACCTAAATTACAAGTCTATTCCCTAGGTGTGAAATTAGCACAAAGTCATCTTTTTCATTTTTCAAATATCCTTCAACAATTCTTCCCTGAAATATTATTCCAGGGTTGCTTATTTTGCCCAGGAATTAGTTCGAGTCACTGTTTATCTGTGGGTAACTTCTGGGAGAAGGGAATTCAGGCATGGCCCCTGTGGCTGGATTCACTTCCCTGGTGTCAAATGCTCCATTGGCAGTGAAGTGGCAAGCTGATATTTCTGAGAACTCTGCTGAAGTCAGGGTGACCTTGAAAAGATGTTCTGGTGGTCCCATCACCCAGACCACTGCAGCCACAGGTGATACAGGTCTCTGCCCATCAATGCCATGGTACTTTCTCATAGTTCAAAAAAGGCTGCTTTTTCTCATTAGTGTTAAGTTTATTAAAGACACCCACAGCAGGACTGCCTGGCCTGCAGTGACACAGCTCTTGGATAGCATGGCATTTTCTGTTCATCCATGCACTGTGGCTTTCTTCAAGGCATTCCCACAAGCAGGAGAGAGACTGACTTAGAGGTTCTGCTATTGATCCTACCCTGAGCGCACCTCAAACATTTCCCAGACTGCAGTAATGTGTGTTTTGGTGTCCCACAAAGCAGAGTCTGAGATGAGGACTTCCAGTGACTGAGAGAAACTGGACTGAGGAAATGAGAAGAGAAACATGTAGAAAGAGAAAAAGCCCATGGATAGACATAGTACTACTCACTGCTGTTAGTGGGAGCTCAGTTCCTCCAGGACTCCAAGATGTATGTAGAATGTCTACCCAAAGTGGCTACTTGATGGGCAGAAGCCTGGGCCATTTGTTCACTGGCCACCACTATGCATTGGTTGAGGGATGCCACGGGGTGTAGACTCCTCTGCACGTCTGAGCTGGGCCAGCCTAGTAACTGCCTGGCAGTAGGAGGAGGCTCCAGCGTAGAATGGAGGCAGACGAGAGGTGAGAGTCTCAGGGTGGAACGGTAGCCGCAGGAGCTGAGTCAGACTGCCGCTCTCAGCCATGGTGCAAGCCAGAGACGGGCTAAAGGGGTGTGAAGCAGACACAAGAGGCATCTACACCCCCTCAGCAGTCCAGCCTCTCCTCATCCTTACAATCAGCTCCCAACCAGAGGCATCTACACCCTCTCAGCAGTCCAGCCTCTCCCCATCCTTACAATCATCTCCCAACCAGAGGCATCTACACCCCCTCAGCAGTCCAGCCTCTCCCCATCCTTACAATCAGCTCCCAACCAGGGCCCCACCCTCCACATGGTTCCAGATTGTTTTGGGCTTCAGTCATAGCAGCAAGAGTAGATATGACGTATTTTAACATCTTGGATCTTCTATCAGCAGGGAAAAAAAATAGTGAAGATAAAAAGCAAAAATGAATTAACCAAAGTTTACGAAATACAGTAAAATCAATCCATTTTTTAAAAACTGGTTATTTGAAAACAAACAAAAAACCAGGAGACCTCTGACAAGTCTGCCAAGCAGACTTCTGGCAAAAAAGGAAAAATGTACATCTACAAAACCATGATGAAAAAGCTATAAACCACTGGCACAGAAGCCATTTAAAAAGGAAAAACATCTATGTATGATTTCCCAATATGAATTTTAAAATCCGGATATAATGGATAATGTGCTATGAAAATACAATGATTAAAATTGATGCAAAAAATATCTGAGTATTTTCCTAATCACAAGTGAAACTTAAGAGAGTATCAAAAATAGTCTTACCTCCCCCAATTTTTCGTTCTTAGGTAGACAGTTTAATGGGTGAGATAGGAACAGTTCCTCAAAGAAAAGAGGATGCTACACAGAAAGAAAAAAAGCCAAGTAAGTGAAAATAAATCCCTATTACATCCCACCTTTCGGGTGTTAAACATACACTCTTCCATATAAACAATTCCAAGTATGTTCTCACTTACGCACATACAAAAGGCACTCACCTCCTCTTTAAGTGCTGACAACCTAAATGGCATCCAGCTATTACATCCAGCTGCACATCAAGGGTCTCTGGTTGATTACACAATCCACTCAATCAGGTCCCGATGCTGGTCAGCCAATCATTAATTCTCTATTGAGCACATAGGACAGGAGAAGATAGAGTAACCGCCCTCTGGGATCTTATATTCCAGTGGGGAGAGAGAGACAATAAACATACAAACAATAGAGAAGACCAGTTCAGGTTCTGAAGATTGCCAAAGGAAGGCAGACAAAGGTGATGGGGTTATCTGTGGCTACAAGAGGTGCGTGCAGCCTTTGCTGGCATGGAGAGATCCTTCTTGAAAAGATGATGTTTGAGTTGTCATTGGTTTGCAAAGATGTCTTGATTAAGGTATACATGGGAAGCTTTGATTTCTTGCAATTGTTATCCCACCCGTGCCATCTCTCCAGCATTGTCCCTGATTACACACATCCTTATAGACTTACAGTATAGTAGTTAAGGTCCATTCAAAAGACAAACAGCACTTGAAGTTTTTGAAACAGAGGGAATTAGATGCAGACATTTAGTTACATGAGGGATGGAAAAGCCCAGAAACTGAACAGAAAACAGTAAGACTGTCCAGGTATTACCAAAAGAGGAGCAAATGGAGGAGGAGGCATGAGCAGAGCCCAGAGGCTGGGATCAGAAACCAGGAGTTGAACCGTGCAAGGCAAGGAGTCATGAAACAGGAAGAGTCACAGTCGGAACTCCACTGGAGACAGAGACAGTGGATAATGAACACCCTGATTCTTCCCTTCCTCTTGGTTTCCGGTCCCTGAGCCTGCCTTTGACCACAAAGCCAGGCGTCAGCTGACCCAGCAGCTGGAGCACAACTTGCAGGGGTCGGATCCCAGCCCACTAAAGAGTGAGGGCAAACAGACCCAGGACAGAAATAAGGAGATTCCATAACTTCATGGTCATGAAAATCCAGTCTACTTTAAGACTTCTATCTCAAACTCCATCTAAAACCTCTTCTCCCTTCCCTTCCCCTTACACAGAGCACTCTTGAGCTGGGATCCTGACTTCTAGAAACAAAGATGGGAAAGGAGGGTGTTTGGGGTCTGAGATGTTCCTCCCTTTCCTTTTTCCAGGCCCAGGTCTTCCCATATATTTGAGGTGGGCCAAGGAGAAGAAACTCAACAAGAGTCTCTGCTCATCTGACCATAGCTGCAGTCCTTTCCGGTTTGGCCGTTACTACTTTTCTGGCTAATACTGGCCATTGATATCCTCACTGTGGTGGACATTTAAATGTTGATCTAGTCCTCTGGAGTACCTGTGAGCCCAAGGCCAGTTACCTCCTGCAAAGGCCACCAGGCCTAACCAGAAATCTCCTTTCTAGGTCAACTTTAGTGGTACAGGAAGTTCCCCCTTTACCCCTATTATTACCTTGAATTATGCCAATTACTTCTGACCCTACTAAGACAAGTCCGAGGCACATTAGAAAATAATATTCATCTTGGGAACAGCATACTAATTTCCCTTGTTTCAAGGACCCTCCCATGGCTGATTCTTTGGACTCCCCCAGTAGTTGACATAGAGGGGGGAGTCACCTTTCATCACAAATACCACACTCCCCATAAGACCTTGACTCCCCCTCTTTTCCCTCCTCCCAGTCATCTCGTGAAGACTGGGAAGGAGGGATGAGGAGGCCTGATAGGGGTGGGTCTGATCCCATTGACTTACTGCAGTGGGCCCTCTAGGAGGGGAATGTAGTGACATGGTGGCAGCTCTCTTGATAGGGAGGTATGCTTAGAACCCCTTTGTCCTCACCTCTGGGGTGTAGCTGGAATTCCCCACAGGAAAAGTCCCATGAACATCCTGTTGCATTGGAACAATGGAAGGGGGGCAGGTTCGCAAAGACGTGGGGGGAGAATGTCCAGAATGAAGCAGCAGCACGTGTAAAGGCCTGGAGATGAGGAGCAACTTGGTGTGTCTGCAGGGCAGGGGGAAGCGGGCGGGCGGGAGCTGAGTGAGAGCGCACGGGGGGAGGCAGAGCGAGAGGAGGCTAAGTGGGCAGCTGCAGACACCAGGATCTCACAGATGAGGTAAGAGAGTTAGGTTTAGGGTTTATATCTGAGAAGCTACTGGAGGCAGCTTATGTGCTTGAACTGATTTTTTTTTTTTTTTGAGGCAGCAAATTCTGTAACTAGATATGTCACTCTGATGCTTTCCACTGTCAGAAAAAACAAAAACAATGCTATGTATACAAAGAGAGTCTCACAAACACATATTCATCTCCTATGGCTAACAACACTCATTGTATTATTGAGATACACACGATTTAGACTTTTTTCTCTCCACAGATCTATGAGGTTTAACAGTATAAGAGCTGATTATTGTTTTGGAAAGTCCGCGGTGACCTCCACGTGCTAAGTGGAGGAACGTTCAGGACGCACAGGCCAGTTAACAAACCGCAGCAGTGACCCAGCTGGGCAATGCTGATGTCTGGGCTCTGGTTAAAGCAGCGGAGGAGTGGGCAAATTTGGGATGAATTTAGGAGGGGATCCTTGGCAAAAGGTCTGAGTGATAAGAGAGAAATTCCTAGGATTTGGGCTAGGCCAACTTCCTGATAGGGGAATGACTCCCTAAGAGCAAGAATTGTTTGTGGTTATTCTGTTGTTGTCATTAGTATCGCCCCAGGACCTAGAAAAGCCTCTGCCACTGGTGTTCAAAAAGTGTGTGTTGAATGAACAAAAAGCAATAGCTCGACAAGGAAACAGCTGAGAAACTGAGTGGACAAACCCTGCTCCTGCCACCTACAACTGACCGACGCATTCAACTGCTCTGTGCAGACGGTGGTCCCCGACCCTACAATGGTCCAACTCAAGATTTTCAGACTTTATGATGGTGTGAGAGTAAAACACATTCAGTAGAAATTGTGACTGATTCTTGATCTTTGCCCAGGCCAGTGATAGGTGGTGTTATACTCTCTCATGGTGCCGGGCGGCAGCAGCGACTGGGGCATCCGCTGGGCGCAGAATCAATTCCACACTGCACTGTGCTCGATAAACCACGGGAGCTATTCAGAACTTCATTAGAAAATGCTCCTGTTGGCCATTGGGTGACCATAGTGATGCTCAGGGATGAGTTCATGAACTTAATTGTTCAACCTTGTAAGCTGTGTGTTAGATGACTGCCCAACACTGCTAACATAAGTGTTCTGGGCACGTTTCAGGTAGGCTGGGCTGAGCTATGATGTTCTTCAGCAGGTTAGGTGTATCAAATGCATTTTCAGCTTAAGGTATTTTCAGCTTACGATAGGTTTACTGGAACACACGCATCAAAGTCCATCATAAAGAGTACCTGTGTATGTTTGCAAAATTCCTGTTTAGAAAACAGGATGCTATTCCTGTTGTAATCAGCTAATCACCGATATCCTTCCAGAGAGGGACAGCATAGACTCACTTTACCTGCAGAGGAGCAAGTTCTTTCTGTCCTCCTATGGGTTCTACTGCGGGGGGACTTGGGAGCAGCAGTAAACCAGTTCCACAGTGGAAGGAGCTCTGTTCTTCACCATGAGTCTCCAGGAGTGGCCATTCCCCAGGGATGCAGCTTCCCGGCCCCAGCTGCCTTGAAGCCTCCTGTGATGGGGAAGGTCTACACGGGCCCTGGGCCTCTTGTTTCAAGATGAGGGGCTGCTCTTTACTCCAGTTCCTCCAGGGACCCCACCCACTCTATCACAGAATTTGCTTTTTCAAATAAAGAGACCACTGAACTCTCTGCACTCTTGGAATCTTGCTGCAAATGGAAGGAGCCTCTCTTTTACCTGCCTGTTGTTCCCTTCTGCTTTCAAACAGCCCAGTTTCGACAGAAACATTCTTTTCAGCAGTTCCTTATGAAACAGAATAATAAATAGCCAACCCATTCCAATGCCCTGACATCTTTTGACCTCAGACCTCTTGAAGCAGCTCCTCACTACTCCTTGCCCTAGCCAGGCCCACATTTTAAGGTCCATTATCTATAAGTCCTCGCTTGCAGGTATCAATTTCTGTATTATTCAGGCTTCTTTAGTTATGGTACAGAAGCTCAAGTCAAATTAGCATAACTAAAACAGGAGAGTTAGTGGCCTTTGTACAAAGGTTGGGTCTAGCATCAGCAGGCTCACTGTGTTCAGATAAACAAGTGATATCGTTGTGTCTTTCTCCTCCCTTCTCCCAACCCTTCCCTGCATCAGTGGTTCTCTGTGCTGCACTTCAGATGGCTTCATCCCACCAAGGGCAGGACACAGGAGGCACAGCCACCAGAAGCTCCTAGCTTGTCTCACTTAGCTCAGCTCTGCCCAAGCAAGAAGACTTCCCTCTCCTCCCCCTGCTTTACTGGACATAGTCCTGGTCGATAGGCCCTACTTTTGTAAGTTTCCTCATTGGATGTCAGCAGGTGGGGGCCAGTCAGGGCCAGGTCCCATTATCATCTTCATTTTCAGGCAACAAGGATCTGTGATTGGCAGTCCCACCAGAATCAACTGCATGGTTGGAGCAGGGGAGGAGCAGATCTCTAAAGGAAGGAGGTGGGGACAGTTGTCCCTGTTAGGAAAGGAAAGAGAAGGCAAGCCGGCGAAGACAGTGGATCTTCTCCTAGTGAGTCAGATTTAACACCAGGAACCGTGGAAAGACTGAGCGTTCAGAAGTTTGTTTTTGTTTGTTTTTATTTCCTGGCTTAAACAAGAAATGACCTCGGTGGACAGGAGCTGTAATGAGGAAGTGAGCGTCACGTCTTCCTTCGTGGAGAGGGGTGCTAAGGGGAAGTGAGGCAAGCAGGCCCTACCTTCACCAGCTGGGTTCCAGGCGGCTCTTGGAGAAGGAGCCTTCTCAGGTGGCGACTCACTGTCACGTATCCGGCATTCCTCAATTCTGCTCTGTGCGATCCTCCAAAGCCAAAGAAATAGGAAGTGTGGCAGAGGGATTCTTTTTAGTAGCGATACACTTGTGTTTGTTTTCATGGGCATGAGTCCGCTGGAAAGCAATTATTTCCTCTTGCTTCTTTGCTGCATCAGAGAAATGGAGTGATTTTAAGGAGAGATTTCAAAGAAACAATACTGTACTTTACAAAACGGGATCACACAGTGACTGGCAAGCTGGCTATGCTAAAATGTGGTGACTTGTTCTGACTATAGTGTCTCTTAGAATCTTAGCCTGCCAGAATCAGAAGGGAGCTGGAGATCACAGCCAGCCCTCTCACACCGCAGGAAACTGAGGCCCAGAGAGAAGAGCAGAGTGATGTGAAGGATCCAGCGAGTTACAGGCAGAGTGAAGTACAATGCTGAGGTCTTTGAAATCACTGTGCAAGGATCTTTCCATTAAGTCATTCAAGAATGCTTAATAAAGTAAATAATGGAGTGCCTGCTACAAATGTGCTTCTAAATGTCCTTGAAAGCATTTGATGGGAAATTTCAACCTGGTGCTGCAAGTGAAATTGCTAAATGATTTCGATTCTGGCATGCCAAAAATATCTCTGCAAAGACGACTTTGACTTGGCTTAAACACTGGGCACTTGAATACAGCCATGAAGGTCACGCCATCTGGGATTCTGACTGATGAAGCCACCTGAGTCCAACCTGGGATTCAGTCTCCCCCAGTCTCTGGAACACATTCTATCCCAACAGGGACAATCTTTGGAACCTACTCTCAGGAGTCAGTGTGTGTGCAAGGTCCTTGAACCTGGACACTTCAGTCTTAACATCAAATTATCACCTTATTCCTGATAACAAGCCTCCAAGAACTTATGGAATAAGTTCCTAATAAACCCCTCACATGGTGGTAACAAGAACAGGAAAAGCGGGACCTTGAGCAAAGAAGTTGCAAAGCTGTACCTGCCATCTGGACTGTTGTTAAGTGTGCCATATAGCAGAGGGGAAAGGACAGTGTCCAGTTATCTTGAAAGACAGCTTACTGTCTTTCTGGAAGCATCAGAAACCAGAGTGTTCCTCTGCTTCTTCACCATGAGCCTCCAGGTGAAGAGCGGGCTGACAAGAACCAGGGGAAGAGCCAGGTGTGGTGGCTCACACCTGTAACCCTAGCACTCTGGGAGGCAGAGGTGGGTGGATTGCTTGAGCTCAGGAGTTCAAGACCAGAATGAGCAAGAGTGAGACCGTGTCTTAAAAAAAACAGCTGGACATTGTGGTGGTGGGAACCTGTAGTCCCAGCTACTTGGGAGGCTGAGCCAAGAGGATCGCTTGAGCCCGAGAGTTAGAGATTGCTGTGACCTATGACACCACGGCACTCAACCCCAGGACAACTGAGTGAGACTCTATTTAAAGAAAAAAAAAAAAAAAGAACTAGGGAAGAGATTTGTGTCTTTGCTTGGGCTAGGGCACTAGCAGAAGAGTGGCCCCGTGTGGAGAGGGTAGCGCAGGTGCTAACCAGACCGAGAAAGCCCCAGGGGAGGTGAAGCCTAATAGTCCCCTCCCCCCACAATTTCCCCCTAGTTCAAGCTCCTAGACCCCCTAGTCTAGCTATCCCATGGGCTATAACTCTCCAAGTTCCTGTTCTGACAATCACAAGCTCTTCAGTAATAGCCAGTGTCTTCTTAATCTCTAGCCCCCATTGTGCTAGACACAAAATATGTTAGATTTCTTAAGAATAGTTTGCAGTCACTTCCCACCTGCTTCCTTCAGACTGCCACTTGAGCACAAAACTGTGTGGGATGGCAGCTTCCCAGAAGAAATAGACAGTTGCAAAGATCCCCCAAAGTGATAATATTATCTCACATTTTTTATAGTGTTTCACAGTTTGTCAGACATATTCTCATGGATTACATAGCAGTTGGTTTTCACAATAAACCTACTATTATGTATATGTACCTATATGTGTTTGCCTATGAAGTATACATAATATACCTACATAACACTCATATAATTCTCATATTTGTATCTCTCTATATATCAGAAGTACAAGGCTTCAAGAAATGAAATGACTTAATCAAGGTCATACAACAAGTCAGGGTGCATTACCTCTTTCTGTCTGATGATCTCATGGGTAATATATTAACTGTGATTATGTCTGCCTTCCACTTGAGTCTGTGAGCTCATTAGCATAGGCTCCATGGCTTATTTTAATTTTTGTTCTACATATTGATAGATATGGACATGTGTATATGTGTGTATAGATACATGTTTCATGTTGATGAGCATTGAAACACCAGCCACATGTCCACCACTTAGATAAGAAAGTGGAATGTTATCATTACTGTCCAAGGTGCCTCTGTGCCTCTTTCCTGTGTCTTTCTCTCTCTCAACCCGCTGACCACTATTCTGAATTGTATTATATCAATGCATCTCAAAAAATATATTATTCACCTATTACTTTAAGTAAAAGGGTAAATGACTTATCATCATACCAGCCCCCAACATACACAGATGGTGTCCTAGACACAGTAGGTTCTTAGGCTAGCCTGGCTCTAGCATAACCCAGAAGAAGACACCTCCTTACCATCATTCCCAAGGGCTTGCAGAAGTCTGGTCAGAGGCCATAGTTGGGTCCTGGGGAATAAAAATCATGGAACACAACATCTCTGGGCACCCAGCTGAACTGCTTTCCAATGCTGCCGCCCCAGCAGTAACCTCTGTAGCCACAAATATGATCTATTCAGGAGGAAAGTCTTAGCGACTGCCTTACTTGTATCTGAGTACCATTTTGGAGCTCAAAGCTCTCTTCCCCCAAGGACTTCATTCTAGGTTGTTAGTGACAAGCAGCCCCCCATCCTCTACCTCCAACCCCCATCCCACCCCTGTACGCTTATTGACCCTTCATTAACCTAACTTTCATTTCTGTCACCCTTCCCTCTCAAATTCCTGGAGAATGTATCATGTCTTAACAGACATTTCAATAATGCAAGTGGTCTATGAACCTTAAGAATGACATGACCCCTTAATAAGTGGTAAAGTCAATTTAGTTCATTCAGACCAAATTTTTTTTTTAAACACGAAATAAAGCCAGGCAATCCTAGTGCTCTGGGATGCTGAAGCTGGTGGATTGCTTGAGCTCAGCAGTTCAAGAACAGCCTGGGCAAGAGCAAGAACCCCGTCTCTATTAAAAATAGAGAAACTAGCTGGACATAGTGGCAGGTGCCTGTAGTCCCAGCTACTTGGGAGGCTGGGCAATTACTTGAGCCCAAGAGTTTGAGTTGCTGTAAGCTATGACACCATGGCGCTCTACTGACAGTGACAGAGGGAGACTGTCTCAAAAACAAACAAAAAACATAAAATAGAACAAGCAGCCAAGATGACAAGAATATCAGAATGTGTCTCTAAGAGGTAGCAAGGAGTAAGTGTTAATTTTGTGAAAATTTTGTTTTAGTTGTGTGTGTGTGTGTGTGTGTGTGTCCTGGGTCACAGTGTAAAATCTATTTCTTACTGTAAATCATGTTCAAAAAATGTTTTCAAGCTACTGCCCAAGAGGAACCTTGCCAGGGACATTGGTTTCTTACTCACCTGCCACTTACTCCATCTCTCCCCTTCAGGGAGATAGCCTCGTGGTTTGGACAGGCCCTAGGAGTGGCCACAAATGGCGTAAACCAATACCATAATTTCAACTCAGTTGCTACCATGATTGGTCCAAAAATGGGCAGTAATCCTAGAGCTAGACCAACTTGGACATGTCATTCCCTTGCCACAGTGTGGGGGGGGCACAAGACCAAATTCATGCAGGGATCCATCTTCCAGGAATCCAACCAGATCCTCTGATGGGCTTGGAAATCTTACAACGACATGCTTTAGAGAGGCCCAGTCTTGTCCGAAACACAAAAGGGTATTCATTGCTCATCCCATCCCTACCCCAGATCAGAACTTACTGGAGAGGTGGGGAGGGAGAAGAAAAGACCAAAAAACAAACAAACAAAGGCACAGAGTAATTTATAAATGTCATTACCAATAACCTACTTATAAAAGTCATAGTTTTGCTCCCTAAAGAGAGCTTTGTAGGTGACTACAGGTCTCTGTCAAACTCTGGGCTTCCCCAATGAGTAGTTTACATACTGAAAAAACTTGGGCACTTAGGAGGCTGAATTTCTAGGGAAACAGATTTGGGAGTCACCAGCATGTCCCTGAGGGGACAACTTTAAGGCTGTCGAGGAAGAAGCACAAGCCAAAGGGGACAAGCCCTGGGGCAGACCGTGAGGGTGACTTGACAGTGCTTTCCACCAGCAGGGAAGGAGTGATGGGAGAGCAAGCAGGCGCCACTGCCCTTGTCCTGTTGCATCTCAGGGGACGCAGACAGCAAGTCTTCCCTTCAGTGCCTCTCTGCAATCGGGTCTACGTTCCTGGACCACGCTCCTGGGGCTTTTGTGACGAAGCTCTGGGCCCTGGAAGAAGTGGAGAGAGGTGACCGGACACCCTTCCAGAGGGGCCGAGGCCTGCTCTGAAGGGAAGAGGACAATCTGGGAAGGGCTTGAGGTGGCACAGACCACGTCTTGAGAGAAGATTTAAATCTAAACCCTCTAGTGTCACTAAACTTCTTCTTTTCAGTAAAAACTTAATGACTTTCTTGGTGATTTCAGGGGAGTGAGACTGTTGTTTCTCTTGCTGAAATGTTGTGATGAGAGGAGGAGGAGTGGTCAGTGCTCCCAGAGAGGTGAAGAATTGCCTGGAGCCACCTCCCTCATACCCGGTGAGCTCCTGAGGGAAGAGTTGGGCTGAACTCAGGTGATCTGGGAGAGTTTGCAGGAGGAAGGAAGAAAGGATGAGTGGAAAGATCTCCTGCTTTTTATGCTCTGCTCCCTTCAGGGGCATCCGCCATCCCCTGTCTGACCCCAGGAAGGCCAGGGAGTCTGACCCCACACTGGCTTTCTGTTAAAACCAGGGAAAAGGGAACCACCTCAGGAATAATGTGGAGCCTTCTATAACCAAAACTCTAAACGAGGGTGTGGCACAGAACCTCCGAGAAGCCCAGACACATGTTCTATGAGGTTGGTGGGTTTCTGGTGTTTTCTTCTTTCATTTCCCTTAGCTTCATAGTTAAATTCCTTTGGAAAGTACAGAATTGTCTCAGCTTTCTTACTAGAAATGAGAAAGGGGTTTGGGTTGCATTCAGGGGGCCTGAGGGGGGAGTTGAGAAGTGTCCCTGGGGCTGGGCATGATGACTCGGGAGAGCTGGGGATGCTGGTATGATCTGCCCCGCTGTGCAGGGCTTGTCCACTCAATGCTCAGGCTCCCAGAAATCCCTCCTAAAAATTCATCTTGGCCTATTGCTTTTGGCTCATGTGAGATGTTTCCCGGACTCCAGCCCAGCCTAGTTGCTGCACCGTGCAGACGCCAGAGTTCTTCAAGAAACAACCCGCCTTCTCTTTTTCTCAGAATCTGAAGATGGCTGGGGCCCTGGGACTCTGCTCTTTCCTGGAAATGTCATGTGGCCTCCTGATGAGCTCACGTGTGGAAAATGGCATTTACTTTGGGTAAGATGAGTCGCAGAACTTTCCTTCAATCTCTTGTCTGGTCCAGCAATTTCTGAGTTGACTTCTAGCACTGATAGTTGGGGAGCACATGGAGGGGTCAAAAACAAAGTGGTCAGGAGCCCTCAAATGCCACAAGTCTTCAGCTGGAGTTCTGGGATGTAGGATGCACAGTGGCTGGGACAGGGGTTTGGCTGGTGGGGAGGGCGGTTACCCTTTTCCCTTTGGGATGGGGCAGTCAACAGATGTTGGTCCTCCCAGTAACCCTTCCCAGCATCCTCCCCAGTAATAGGAACCTGCTGATAGAAGCTTTGGGAAATGACTCTCCTCAATCACCTGTGCCATATCAGTCTGGCAGGGTTCCCAAACACAGTGTCACTTCATTCCTGACCAAGGTGTGGCCACTCACCAGGGCCCCAAGATACTGGTTTCAGAGACACATACAAGGAAGTGGTTCTCCAGCTAGGGCGGCCCTGCACCCCGCACCACTGGTGATGGAAACGCAGGGGCAGTTTTAATTTTGTTGTTGTTGTCACAATGATTGGGGAGCACGTCCGGCATCTAGTGGCCAGGGGTGCCAAGCATCAGCAATACCCAGGACGGTGCCGATAACAAAGAATTGTCCTACTCAAAAGCCCAATAACTTCTCTGTTGACAAGCCTTGGCCCAGATGGGCATCTGGTCCCCAGCTGGGCCAATCAGTCCCGAGGTTTTGTCTAAGAATGTCTGGCCAGAGAAGGTCTCTTTCTTGGGGTTGCCCAAGCTAGGGTTAGCCTGAAGCACCTTGGCCATTTTCTCCTCTCCCATAATGCGGGCAAGAAACTGTCTGGAGACAAGAACAAGCCGGCAAAGAGAAATGCTGAGCTGAAGGATGGAGATGAAAGTCTGAGAGCCATGCCATCATCTGCCCTTGTTTTTGGCACAGCTTACTTGTTTTGTGTGTGTGTGTGTGGTTCCCACCTGTGTCCCCCCTCCTGAGCCCTTTTGAATTGGATTCCTTTCTTTTGTAACTCAAAGAATCCTAACCATTCTGAGGCTTCAGGAAGCAAAGCTCCTCCTCCCTGGTGACTGATGGAGGAAATACAGATAAGAAAGCAGCTTTAACTCTCTCTATTCTTCCCAAACCTCTCTCCATACTTTCTGCAAGTAGGAGACAGGTCTCCAGAACAGTCACACAGCTCGTTAGCATCAGAGACCACACTGGAAGTCAGGTGTCTTGCCTCAAAGCTCAAAACAAACCCTGTTTGATAAAATCAAATTTAAGCTCCTCTCCTTGGGGTGGAGTTTGACTACATCCTTAACAGCCCACTCCACTCAGGGGAGTGCCAAGATAAGAAAAGGGGAACTTCATCCATGTCCATTGGGAACTTTCACACTGGCTGGGGCCACCATTGCAGCAAAACTCTGCTGATTTGGTGTAAAAAGGAAGCTACTCAGATGGAACTGGGCACATAAACTAAAGGGCAGGGAATTCAAGCTTTCTGAGGTTCGTCCTGGGAACTCCAGACAAGGCATCGAGGCATAGTCTCTGCTTACTGGGATCTCCTGTTTCCTCTGCACAAGAACAGCAGGGGATAATTGACATCCCTCTTTGGCCCACAACGTTCTTAGCGGCTCCTTGTGGCCAGGACACTATATTTAGATGAAGACGGGATCCTCTTCCCTTACCATTGGGTAGGAAGGATTTGTGCAAGCCTGGTGCCTGCCTGATAGCAGAGGCTGCCCCGGGAGAGGTGGAAAACCCACGGGCTTTTTTTTTTTTTTTTTTTTTAGTTTTCTAGTTTTTATTTTTTTATTAAATCATAACGGTATACATTGAAGTATTTATGAGGTTCGATGTGCTGATTTTATAACCTGCTGGCTTTGAAGTACTTTCCTGGTACTGGACTGTCAGGACGTCACCGTCAGGTTTTTTTGCAGCAGAATACAGTCTTAACCCGGATAGCTGTTCAAGCAAAAGTGACTTGGAACAACAGGACAAGAGAAATTCAGCTTCGGATGTTATCTCCACTTCCCTACGTTTGAGAACATGCTCCCGGGCTCTCTCTCCTCCTCCTGGCAAGTTATTGCTACAAATGCTTGGATTACTGCAGGAATTTTTTTAGTGTCTCTGAATATTTTGTTTTGTTTCCACTGGAACTTTGTTATGAATGTCCATCTTTACGTATGCGGAGGACAAAGGATTTGCTCTCCCTGTCTCTGTTTCAGAGTGATTTCTTGAGGTTTTCTTTATTTATTATCAAATTAGTATGAATATTAGAAAACAGAAGGAGATTCTTCTCATTGTGTGTATGAATTTGTGCGTGAGAGCGTGTGTGTTTGTGCATACTTAACCGTGGTCATCATCCTTGTTTATTTTGTGACTGTTTGAGTTGTCTGATAGTTGTAGTAAGCTCCCTGCGTGTACTGCTATGCTTCTGTTGAATTCTCTCATCACACATGACCGCGGATGTTGCTTGGATATAGAACTGTACATATACAAGTGACCTTGTATGTTTGTAGAATTAAACTTGTGCAGGGCTCCTACAAAGAGGCCACAAGGGCCTGGCCTACATCTTCTTCTTCTTCTTTTTTTTTTTGAGACAGAGCCTCAAGCTGTCACCCTGGGTAGAATGCTGTGGCATCACAGCTCACAGCCACCTCCAACTCCTGGGCTTAAGCGAGTCTCCTGCCTCTGCCTCCCAAGTAGCTGGGACTGCAGGCGCCCGCCACAACGCCCCGCTAATTTTTGGTTGCAGCTGTCATTGTTGTTTGGTGGGCCCAGGCTGGATTTGAACCCACCAGCTCAGGTGTATGTGACTAGCGTCTTAGCCGCTTGAGCCACAGGCGCTGAGCCATGGCCTGCATCTTCTGTGGCCTTCCCTCTGCCCCCTTCTTTGCACCTCTTCGAAACAAGTGATTAAAAGGAAATTTGAGCCAAAGGCAAGGGGTAGTGACAACCTATTGAAAACCCTCAATTTATCTGGACAAGGGAATTTTCCTGACTGACCAGTGAAAAAGCCAGGCTCTCCCTGGGTAACTATAGCGGAGACCCACAGGAAGGAAGACTGTGAGGCAATGTGCCTGGTCAGGCAGGCAGCAATCCAGGGCACAGTGACAGATGACACACAGGCAGTCAACCCTAGAGGCTCTACCAAGGAAGCAAGAGATGAGGACAGAGAGGGAGCGGCAGGTGCTTGAAAGGCACAGCCAACCGCATTCCAGCAGTTGGTCTCCGTGGACCAAAACTCACCACCTGGGCCCAGTTTGGGCCTGAGATTCCAGCCTTGGAAGTGAGAAACGTAAGAAGGAGGTTAGGCCAGACTTGGAGGAATTATGGGCAGCATGAGGGACCAAAGCAGCAGCCTAAGTGTGGACACAAGCAGAAGCCGAGGGGAGGCTGTATCCCAGGGAGGGACATTGAGATTGCTTGATGCCCAGGTGTCTGAGGGCAGGACTGGTGCCAAGAACTGGTGCAAACAGGCACACTCTGCAGCTGTGGGACTGCCTCTCAGGGCCAGAGGGAGCATGTTCAAACCTTCTAGCCCCCAGCCCCTACCTCCGAAGGGCCAGAAAGTCTGAATCCCATTTTCGTGCTCTGAGGAGGTAGGGAGGGTGGAGAAGGCCACAGGATGTGTCTCCAGGGAAACAGATAAAGCAGTAGGGGTATAGAGAACTTAATGCACTTCTGCCTGTCTGTGCAAAAAAAAAAGCAAGGATTAACTACTAGGGTTAAATATGCACGCACATACATGATTGCACAAATGAAATATATATACACACACGCACTCACACACAAGTTCACATACACAAAAAGCACAGTCCACTTGTGTTTTCTAATATTCATGGGACATTTATAAAATTAATCATAAATTAAGAAATAAACTCAAAGCAAAAAAAGTATGTATCCATGGGTCAAATTCTGTATACACAGCATGTTTAAAATTTAAGACATTGATGACGAAAGTCTAAGCGAAAACAAAACAATACAAAACACAAAACAAAATAAAACAGAACATTTTCCTAAAGTAACCCAAGCATTTGGGGAAGCCAGCTTGGAAGATGGGGGTGAGGATAGACAGCCTGTGAACATATTTTTAATGTTAGAGAAACTGCAGAGACAATGCCAGAAGCTGAATTTCTCTTGTACTGTATTGGCAAAATAGCTTTTGTTTCAATCCTTTTTAATACCTGTGCCAGTTATAATTGTGTTATGCTGCACAGAGAATCTGATAGTGAGTTCTGTAAAATGCAGATAGGTGTGAGTGTTGTTCACACCTAATAATTGGTTGGTTGAACGTCTTTGGGAAAACTCTAAGGCTGCAGGGGAACTCTATCTTCCTGAAAGCATTTCTGAGCTGGCAAGAAAGTAAAAGATTCTCAGGCCAAAATACTAAGTGAAAGGAGAAACTTGGGAGTACTGCAACTGGTTGCTGCTCTGAGAGTATTTATTGACCCAATGAACTTGAGCCACTGATGTCTGGTCTCACAGGGCACAGGGAATGGAGAGGCAAAGATCTGGGGTCATCCAAGGCCCTTGAAATTTTTCCCCCATGAAGATGAGATCCCAAAGGACTACACCCCCTGTGAAGAGTGAACTAGAAATTAACTAGCTATTAACCCCATCAAGCACCAGGAGGTTGCACAAACCTAGATGTTGTAGATGTTGAGCAAAAAAATAAAAATAATGCTATCAATGAGAATTTGGAATAATGTGTCTGTCTCTCATGCCGTTTAAAGCCTACATTCATATTATGTCTGTAGGCCAAATAATAAACAAATCAAAACACTTAGGCCAATAACTTAATTTCAAGTAATCTGAGACTAGTAGTTCTCCAGGTGGCCAAAATAAATGCAAACCCTCAATAAAAATTACTTAGAAATAAATTTAACAAATGTTATGAAAGATTCCTACCAATAAAAATTACAAAACATCATTGAGAGAAATTACAGACCTGAATAGATGAAGAAATATACCATGTTCATAGAAGAGAGGACTAAATATTGTAATGGCATCAATTTTCCCCAACTTGATTTATAGCTCTATGCAATTCTAATAAAAATCCTGGCAAGCTTTTTTTGTAGCTATTGACAAACTATCCCTAAAATTTACTTGGAGCTATAAATCTCTTAGGATAGGTGGAACAGTGTTGAAGAAGCAGAATCAAGTTGGAAGACTTACTCTACCTGATTTTAAGACTTACCATAAAGAAATCAAGAGAGTGTTATTGGCATTCAGACAGACAAATAGCCCCACAAATATAAAAATGACTTTTTTTTTTTGAGACAGAGTCTCACTATGTCACCCTGGGTAGATTTTCGTGGCGTCCCAGCTCACTGCAACCTCTAACTCTTGGGTTTAAGCGATTCTCTTGCCTCAGCCTCTCAAGTAGCTGGGACTACAGGTGCCCATTACAATGCCTGGCTATTTTTTTGTTGTAGTTGTCATTGTTGTTTAGTAGGCCTTGACTGGTTTCGAACCCACCAGCCCCAGTGTATGGCTGGCACCCTAACCACTGAGCTATAGGCACCAAAATGATTTTTGACAAAGAAACTAATGTAGTTCAATGGGAAAAGGAAAATCTTTTTAACAAATTATGCTGGATCAATTGGATGTCAGAATAGAAAAAACTCAACTGTGATTCATAAGTTATGTTTTAGATAAGAATTAATTCAAGATAACGTAAAAGACTTAATGATATAAGCTAAAACTATAAAATAGCTAGAAATACATACAGGAAAATATCTTTGTTATTGAAGTTAGGGCAATGAAAATATCCTGTATGCTACTATTATGGTGGATTAATGTCATTGTATGTTTGTCAAAATCCACAGAATATGTGGCATCAAGAACAAATCTAAATGTAAACTCTGGACTTTGTGTTGGGGTAGGTCCATGGATTATAACAAATGTACCAAGAGTTGCTGTAGGTCCATGGATTTTAACAAATGTACCAAGAGTTGCTGTAGGTTCATGGATTGTAACAAATGTACCAAGAGTTGCTGTAGGTTCACGGATTGTAACAAATGTACTGTGTGCATGAGTGGGAACAGGACTACAGGAGAACTCTATGTAATTTCAACTCAGTTTGCTGTGAACCTAAAACTGCACTTTAAAGAAGTCTATTTTTAAAAAAGAAAGCAGCCAGAGAGAACAGACAGATTTCCTACAAAGGAGAAACCATTAGACTATTATCTGGAAAGCAGAGAAAGTGAAATAGTATCTTCAGTTATTGAGAGAAAATAACTTTTGACCTAGAGTTCTATGTCCGGTAAGAACACTGTTCAAAAATGAGGATTAAATAAAAGCATTTTCAGTCAAACAAAAACTGAGATTGTCATTATTCTTCCTTTAAAAAAATTGAAAAGAGATATTAATACTTCAGGCAGAATGAAAGTGATTTGAGGTGGAAAGCTGGGTGTGGGGGCACATGCCTGTGATCCCAACTGACTCCAGAGGTTGAGGCATGAGGACCATTTGAGGCTAGAAGTTTAAGACCTGTCTGGACAACACAGTAAGGTCTCTATCTCTTAAATAAGTAAGTAAATAGTAAATTTAAAAAAAAAATAAAGTCTGACAGGTAAAAAGAAATAAGGATCAGAGAAAGTAGTAAAAAGTGTTTGTAAAAATCAACACACTCATGATATCCTTGCCTCTTTGCAATGTGATTTTGCAGTTCTTTTTATCAAAAAATAGAGCATATTTCCCCACCCTTTGAATTTGGGCTCAGTCTAGTTCATGCTCAAATCAAAGGGATGTAGCAGAAATGATTCTGCATCAGTTCTAAACCTAAACCTAAATCTAAAGACTTGAGTGGTCCTTCCCACTTTTGTTATTTTTTGGACTCCTGAACTGTCATGTTAACAGGCCCAGGCTAGCCTGCTGTAGGAGATTATTACAGGCCTATTCAACCTTCAGTTTATGTGTCACTTAAGAGTCACTTAACAGAAGACTCCTATGCAAGCTCTGCTGAAATCAGCTTAAATTAACCAGACCAGAAGAACTGTTCAGCCTACCCACAGTCTCATGAAAAATAACACATGGTTATTATTCTAAGCTGCTAAATTTTGAGGTGGTTTGTTGTTCAGTGAGGAGCACTAATAGTCAGGCAATAATTAGCAATGGTATAAGTCAATAATATCTTGTAGGTTAAAAAATACGACAGAAATAAAATATGCAACAATAAATAGGATGGAAAAAAGACTAGATCTGAAGTGTTCTAAAGTTATAAGAAGGGGGTTGTTTTTCTCATATAATAAGAAATAAATAAGCATTTTAGAGCTGGCAAAGTCACTTGAGAAATTTATCAAGGACCCAGAGTCTGCATTTTTCTCTTTGCTACCCCTAATTTGAACTGTCACTCTTATGTTTACAATGTAGCTGCTATTCTTCCAGGCATTGCAACTATGTTCCAGGCAGAAGGAAAGAGAAAATGTGATCAGTCTTTCTCTTTTATGGGGAAACATTATCTTTCCTACAAGCTCCACCTTGTGAGAAATAGACTTCTGCTTACATTTTACTGGCCATAATTTTGTCACATGGTCATACTTCAGTGCAAGGGCCTGGAAAATTGATATACTTTTTTCCTAGGGGAACCGCTTTCCCAAAGAAAATCATGATTCTGTTATAAAGTGATTGTAGGAATGTATATAACTTAGGCAACTAGCAGTCTCTGCTCTTTATTTTGGCAAAAACATCCTACTTAAGGGAAAAATGCAAAAGGAAAAACAAATAACATCCTTGGCATAAAGATTGAGAGGTAGCATTATGTAAGGTACAAGATATGGGAGTGAGACTTCTAGGTCTGTAGCTGACTTGTTAGGGGACTGATTCTCAGTTTCTCCCCCCTTAAGTCAAGACATTAGAATAAACAACCTATAAGCTTTTTTGAGAACCTTTAGAGAACGTGCAGGGAATTAACATTTATGATAGATTCCTTATGTGTATTTGCTCACTTAGACCGCACAACGAGTAGATGAGTATGTGTCACTATCCCACTTTACACTGGGGATGCTAATTCCCAGAGAGATCAAGTAATGTTCGCAGTCCCACATCCAGTGAGTGGCAGAGTGGGAGGTCCAACTAGGCTCTGTAGGTCTCCAAAGCCGGAGGCTTCTTTCCATCCTTTCTTAAAAGGCACAAAAGCTCATGCATTTTTATGTACTGAATTTTAAGTAAACCATTCTCTGAACCAGTATCTTTTGAAGTTGGCCTAGTGCCACCTGAAGTAGAATCTCCTGGGGTATTTATCACAAAGGCAGATTCCTAGACTTCATCCATATGAACTGAAGCAGACTTTCTAAGGACCAGGACCCAAGAATCTGCATTGTTAAAATCTCCCCAAGTAATTTGGACATATTTTAAAGGTTGGGAACTATCATTTTTTTTTCTTTGCAGTTTTTGGCCAGGGCTGGGTTTGAACCCACCACCTCTGGCATATGGAGCCAGCACCCTACTCCTTTGAGCCACAGGCGCCACCCAGGAACTATAATTTTAAACTTGTAACTTATTGTTCCCTTCTAATATAGTTTATTTATGGATCTGTGGCTCATGGAAATTTCCTTCTAATATCAGGAAGATAAAATTCAAAAATAGTTTGTTGCTCCTTCGTTGTTCCTTGTTTCCTATTGAATACACTCAGTATTTCATGGAAAATGTTAAGGACTGGAGGCATGTCCTAGAAGATGTCCTAACACTGATTAACCTGGGCTCAGGAAGGCAAAGATACAGATTAACAAGAACACAAATGCTGATTGGAATCATACAGAGCTAGAAGGATGGAAAGGAAATGCCATTAACTAAATATTTACTGTGTTCCAGACACTGTACCAGACACTTTACGTCATTTAGGAGATTCAAGACATGTGATTCAATCCCTTTTATTTATAAACGGGGCAGGTGCTGTTATTAGTTACATTTTAGAAATGAAGCTAATAGCCAGAGCAAAACATTTTCTGAGATGAATCATTCAATCATTCATTAATACCATAAAAATCTCACTAGCTCTTCCTCTGCAAGACATTGCATAGAGCAGCAAAAAGGCAAAATAGAGACCTCTGGCGTCACAGGGCCCACTAAGTCTCCAAAGAACAAGGGGAACGGAGGGGGCCCATTTGGCCTGGACGCTGTCAGAAGCAGGCCCTGTGGACTTGGGGGGCCTGAGCAAGAGAAGAGCTTGATACTGGTGGTGCTGCCCCCAGAGAGCAAGCTGCGGGCCTCTCAACCTGGGGCACTTGCTTCACTAGTGTCCCAGCCTTAAGGGGACAGAGCACCCGCTCAGACACCTCTGCCCTGGCCCTTCCCCTTTTACAGCTCCTTCACAGGTGGGGAAAGTGTCTAATTAATTCATAAAGTAAATTAAATTAGGGTTTTATTGATGCTATCAAAGTTTATTTAACTCCAAGTTCAAATCACACAGAAAATAAAATTTTCTCCTTAAAAGAGTCTGCGGAAAAAGGATTCTCTTCTATGGAACAGCCTCCTTGGCTGTGTTTGTGTCTGAAGAAAGGACTCGTCTGACAGGAAGAATTACAAATCTGGAGCTCATTTTGGCGTCGCAGAGGGAAGGTGGGTGGAGCGTCTCGCAGTAAATTAGGAGTTCAGAATGAAAACACAGTTAAGTTTATTTGGGTTTTCAGTGACACCTCGGAATTATGGTACAGGCGTGTCAGAGACAGTTCAAAGTACTGAGGACTGCTGTCCCTCCGCCCGAGGGAGCTGAGTGCTCAGAAAGAGAACCCCTCTCCTTGGAGGGGTGGGCATGGGGGACCCTTCCTTTCCAGCCAGGATCGGGAAGAGGGGAGAGCGAGAGAGTGGCTTGGACGCCCGTTCTGCTCTGTGTCGGACTGTGTCTGAGTCCAGCACTTGGGGTCCAAGGCTGGGATCTGAGGACTTTCAGGGCCTGGAATTTGAGATTGGACGCTGAGAGCAGGAGGAAACCGGAGACTCAGTCGCCGGCAAAGGGATCTGAGGCAGGATCTTGAGAGTGGATGTTGAAAGTTGAGGTGTGGATCTGGAGGGAAGTTGAAGTGGACTCGGGGGCTTGACGAGACAGCGGATCTGGGTGGAGATCATGGGAGACCGCTAGCGCTGGGCTGCGACTAGGGGTCAACGTGGGCTTGGGGCAGTACCACATTTTGGTGCCTAGAAGAGGCTAGAAGAGCGTCCAGCGGCCACAGCCTTTTTCCGAAAGAGACTCACACAGGCACACCCTTGGCTCAGCCGGGCCCTCGGGGCAGAGGCTCGGCAGCTCCGGGGCCAGCCTGCTCCTGCCCACTCCGGGCCTCCCTCCGCTAGCCCGGAGCTTCCCGGCCTGGGGCAGGGGTCTGGAGGCACGGCCCGGGGGTTTGGGGGCGTGGTCCGCGGCCGGGGCCCGCGGCTGCGGATTGGCTGCCCGGCGGGCCCGCAGGCGGGGCTCTCGGCGGGGTCCCGCTCGGCCGCTCGCAGCCGGCGGGGAGGCGGGGCCGGCGGGAGCCCGGCAGCCAATGGACGCGCGTCCCCGGAGCAGTTACAAAGGGCCGAAGCGAGGCCGCC
The DNA here is from genome assembly GCA_963573935.1 of Arctocebus calabarensis. Lineage (NCBI taxonomy): Eukaryota > Metazoa > Chordata > Mammalia > Primates > Lorisidae > Arctocebus > Arctocebus calabarensis. The sequence continues at coordinate 4,414 of CAUYON010164832.1, read as the reverse complement.
GCGGCGGCGGGGGAGGTGGGGCGAGGCGAGGCTTGCTGGGGCGAGGCGGCGGCCGGGCCGGGCCGGGCCACGGGCGGTGGCGGCGGGACCATGGAGGTGGCGGCTGCTGCTCCGCGTCCCCGCCTGCTCCTCCTCGTGCTGGCGGCGGCGGGGACGCTGCTCCCGGAGGCGCAGGGTGAGCGACGGCGCGGCGCGGCGGGCGGCGGGCGGGCGGCGATGGCGGGGCGCGCGGGCCGGGCCTCTGGCTCGCTCCTGCTCTTTCTCAAACATGGCGCGGGCCGGGGGCGCAGGTGGCGGCGCCGGGGCCCGGGCTGGGCTTCCGTGGCCCCGCGCGTCTCGGCGGCCGCCGCGGGAGTCCGGGGCGGGGAGCGGAGGCGGGGCCGGGGTGTGTGTCCGCGCGCGGGTGGACGTGCCCGGCTGCCCGAGGCCGCCCCGAGCCGAGCTCCCCGGAGGAGGAGGCGTCGGGCGGAGTCGTCCGAGGTCTGGGGCTGCCCTCTGGGGTGTGAGTGGGCGAGGGTCGAGCGGCTCCGCGGGTGAGGCTGGCAGAGCAGGGGCTGCCTCTGTGCCCAGCGGCACGGCGTGGCCTTGCCCTGGGCACCCGCGCCCCGGAGGGTCGCAGCCCGAGGCCGCCGGGGCGGGGTTGGGGTCGCAGGCAGCTTCCCGGGCGGGACGGGAGCGCGGAGCCTCCGGGGCTCACCGGAGCGGTGGGAGGGGGCGACGTGTGGCTCTGACCCCCCAGGTCAGCAGGCAGCCCTGGACTTGGGCCCTGGCCCCCGACGTTGCTGAAAGGGGCTTCTTGTCCAGCCAGGGCGGCTTTGGAAGGGAGCTTCGGAGCTTTGTGTGAGAAGAAAGCACCGAGACGCGCGGAATGTTTCTTCTTTCCTGCGTCTGGAAGTGTGGAAGTGAATCCAGTAACCAGAAGGCTGTGGATTGTTTTCTTAGTAGGAACTTGAACGTTTGCTCACTCTGCGGGGTTTGGGATTTTGGGGAATGACTTAGAAATTGATCGAACGCTTTTTTTCCCTCGAGAGAGCATCGCTTGTGTTCCTTTTCTTGAGTGACATTATTTTCAATCAGGCATTTGTTTGTGTAGCTGATTTTCAAGGGAGAACGTTGTTGGCTTTTCCAAACTATTAAATCAGGCTGAGGGTAGGTGGTTGTCATCTACCTCAGTTAAAGGTGGAGGGAACTTAGTATTAGCAACTAAAGTACAGTGAAAGTGCATTTCTGTTTCTGTAATTGGACAATAAATGTGGAAAAAGAATTTAAAAAACTCAAGACTGAGGGTGTCGATTACTATTAGTCCTAATAGCTGTTGTCTACCAAGAGCTTACTGTGATAGGCGTGAAGTACACCAGAGAACATTGTTTAATCCCCACGACTAAACCTTCAGAGCTAGTGGCATTTGCCCCATTTTATAGATGCAAAAACTGAGCTACAGAGAGGTTAAGTACTCAGTCATTAAGTGCCGAAGTTACGATTTGCCCTTAGGGCTCTCTGAATATCAGGTTGTCTTCATTCTGACTTGCAGCACTTTTCTGAGACCCTCTGGGTAGGCCTGCATTAGAGGAAACAGTGGATTTTTGGTACTGGCCTAAGGAGGAAGGCAAGAACTGGACAGGCGGAGAATCAGTATAGTTGCGTATCAAATACAAATAACATTTCCACATCACTATTAATTTGGACAACATAGTTCTTTTCTGCCTAGGGTAGCACAAGAAGTGTTCGTGTATTCAAGCAACAGTAATGGACTTAGTTGGATATACAGAACCTGGTTCACTCAGTCCATGGCCTGGAGGAATTTAGAGTCTCCCTGGGCGTGTGCACAGTACAGAGCTGATGCAGGTGCTTATTACTCTAAGATTGCCTCAGCTTGTCTGCCTTTCCTATTGGTCATGATGACGTTTCATTCCATGCTTTTCATACATTCTGAAAAAGCACAAATGCGCCCCCCCCCCATAATTTAGCTTTCCTTTAAAGACTTGGAGTTGTTTGATATTATCTAGAGTATCAGTTTTATAGTTCTCTGCCCAGCTTCTGCTCTCTCCAACATAGATTTTTATGCAGAAATTGGGTCCTTGCCCTAGTACATAGTTTAGTACCACTCTATCTACATGTATATTCCACGTGAGAATGCTTTGCTTCCTTTCTGCCACTTTGTAGTTTTTTTCCTTTGAAAACATGCCTAAAAATCCAACTCTTTATATTGATGTGCCTTGAATGTTTCCTCCTTTCTTAGTATGCAGCTTTCAGCGTAGTCCTGCCTGTCATCCCCCAAATCTAGTTGCTTTCTTAGGTTTCTTTCATCTGTGCTTTTCTGTGGGTTACTGCTGAGCTGATCCTCCTCTGCCATCTCCATAAAGTTTTGCATACTTTCCCATTTATGTTCAGTACTCAAGCAACATTTGAGGTTTATGGTTAGGGCCATCTCTGAGTATCCAACCAGAAGTCCCATTTCACACTACTGCAAAACCTCAATTCCAGTAATTTAGGTTTTCAACTCCTGACTGTTCAGCCTTTTCACTACATATTTAATTTTGCCCCCTTTGGGAGGTATGGAGAGAAAAGTTCTCAGTCCTGACTTCCTGTGCCACTTCAGTTCTTGAATTCTGTCTCCCTGAAGCTTATAGCACTTACAATTTGTATTGTCCATGTCTACAATCTTGCACTGCTACTTAACTACACTCAAATATATAATAGGTCCCAGAGGTCAGTTTCTTTCCTTCATGGTATGGTCTTGGAACCTAGCACTGTGTTGTACATTCTAGTGCATGTAAATGCTTGTTGAATAAATGAAGTCTATTTGATTAAGCATTCCTGTAGTATGTGTACTGTTACATGTGAATTCTGTTGATGCAGTATCAATTTACAATTCTGTGTATATAATCAGGAAAAGTTGTCTGGTGTGGTGAAAGCAATAAGTTATTAGTCTCAACTTCACCTCCAATTATGCAGGAAACAGGTGATGCCTACTTTGCCTAATTTGTGAGATTGTGATGATCAAATGAGAAAGTTGTATATGAATTTGTATTATTAGTGATAAGTAGAGCTGATGATCAAGTAACATTTTCCACTGGGCAACATGTGTTTTAGTTAAAAATCCTTTCTGATGGTTTGGTATCCTTGTAGTGCCAGTCGTGAAGTATTGTTAATATCATCCCTGTAGAATTATTAGTATTCAAAGAGGAAAATGATTAGTGTAGGCTGAAAGGTGAAGGGTGCCTAGAATTCAGATGGGCAGAGAGGGGATTTGATGAATGTTAAAGTTCCTTGTAAGTTGTGTCTCCAATTGTTCTGCAGCCTTCTCAAGGGCAGGAATCGAAGCTTTTATTCAGCAAAAGTTAGCTTCCTTTTCTGTACTGTGGAATTTGGATGTATTAACCTCTTACTCTCTCCCTTCCCCCCCAATTGTAAAAACTCTTCAATATGTGGCTAGAAATAAAACAGAAAGGTAATCTAAATGGGAAGAGAACAGCATCATGAATGACCACCAGGCATTCAAACAGTGAGAATTACAAGTGTATTGTCAATTTCAGTTTACAGATGGAATAACCTAACTCATTAGGTGAATTGCTTAGTGTTGCACAGGGACAGAACAAAGACAAGAACTTTGATTTTCTGATTCCAAATGTTGTGTGCTGTACAGTGATTTAGAATGTGAAGGACTTGGTGGGGAAGGAGAAGGGTTAATGGAGTAACTTACCTAAGTGAGGTTGGTTTTGAACTTCACACAATTTGTGAAAAGTGAATTCTGATGGTAGAAGGGAGGGGGAATGATTATAGGCCAAAAGTCTTCAAGGGAAAGATCAGTGTCTTTTTTATTACTGATGAAAGGACCTGGTATAGTACTTACTGATTGAGAAAAGTAGTCTTATAGTAGTTTGGAAGACGGTTTTTGGGTTAGTAAGATTTAATTGAATTGGGGTGTAATTTAAAGGCCTGGTTTAGGTTTAGAATATTAGATCTACTTTGTTGTTGAAATTAAAAGGAGGATAAATCTTGTTCCTCTCAGGTGGGCTGCTCATGTGGGAAAATCCCTGTTCAAAGGTTCTAAGCCTACTTGAAACAGCTATCTAGATTCAACACCATTCTTGTATGTCATTGTATTGATTGCATCAACTATGCTCATGTGTAATAAAGAGAGTCTTCAAAACGCTGTTATCTTTTTTTTAAAAATAATTTTATTAAATCATAATTGTGTACATTGGTGCACTCATAGGGCAGAATGTGCTTCATATGCAGTCAGAAATGTTTTGATCGTACTGTTAGAGATAGCCTTCATGGCATTTTCTTGATCACTATATAAAGACATTGATACTCTACATTTAATAAGTTTCACCAGTACCCTGCTAAGATGCACCGTAGGTGTGATGAAAAGGCTGTTATCTTAAGGATGACCCTTTTATCATGAGAA
>CAUYON010164830.1:0-14574 GCA_963573935.1 Arctocebus calabarensis | reverse complement strand
CTTCCAGGTCGAAGACCAGTCTGAGCCAGAACGAGACCTCTTCTCTAAAAATAGCCAGGCACTACTCGGGAGGCTGAGGCAAGAGAATCGCTTAAGCCCAAGAGCTGGAGGTTGCTGTGAGCAGTGTGACACCACGGCACTCTACCCAGGGCGATAAAGTGAGACTCTGTTTCTACAAAAAAAAAAAAAAAAAATAGCCAGGCATTGTGGTGGGCGCCTGTAATCCCAGCTCAGACGGCTAAGGCAAGAGAATCGCTTGAGCCCAGGAGTCTGAGGTTGCTATGAACTATGGTGCCACAGCATTCAGTCCCAGGGCAACTGAGTGAGATTCTGTCTCAAAAATACATACATACATACATACATACATACATATCACAAATCCTAAAATTAGATCTCCAACCAACCTCAGAGAACTTGAGGGCATAATCAAAATATCCTGTACATGTAAGGTCTTGGAAAGTTTGCCGCACAAAGACCTACACTAAACGAAGTTCTTAGAAGAATCTAGGATATGTTGGAATTTATAAAGTTGACTGAATACTATGGTAAAGTTTATTATTTTTAAATAGGCTAAGTTCAGAGAATGTAAATTCACCCTGAGTATCCCTAATCTCAAATTTCTAAATGGTCTGGAATCTTAAACTTTTTGAATGCTAACATGATGTTCAAAAGGTCATGCTTGACGGATATGCTCATTTCAGATTTTTGGATTAGTGTTCACTCAACTAGTAGGTATAATGTACTTATTTCAAATCTGAAAAAATAAAAAACACTTCTGGTCCCAGTATCATTAATAACTTAGAATAGGTAATATCAACATGTTGGTGTTGCTAGGCAAGGAGACTAAGGATAGAAGAGCTTGCATGCTCAGGGGGTGGCACCTGTGGTTCAGTGAGTAGGGCGCCGGCCCCATATTCCGAGAGTGGCGGGTTCAAACCTGGCTCTGGCCGAACTGCAGCAACAACAACAAAAATAGCCAGGCGTTGTGGCGGGCGCCTGCAGTCCCAGCTGCTTAGGAGGCTGCGGCAAGAGAATCGCCTTAGCCCAGGACCTGGAAGTTGCTGTGAGCTGTATGATGTCACAGCACTCTACCAAGGGCAATAAAGTGGGGCTCTGTCACTACAAAAAAAAAAAAAGCTTACATGCTAAGTTTTCATCCTGCCTGTTAAGGGTGGAGATAATGTAATTATTTTAAAATAAAGCAAGAAGTACTTTAAAAGAAATAAAAAGGTTGATATATAATAAGCAAATTTAAAGATACCATATTTAGGCACAGCACCTGTAGCTCAACGGCTAGGGCACCAGCCACATAACACCAGAGCTTGTGGGTTCTAACCCAGCCCGGGCCTGCTGAACAACAATGACAACTACAACCAAAAAACAGCCGGGAGTTGTGGTGGGTGCCTGTAGTACAACTACTTGGGAGGCTGAGGCAAGAGAATTGCTTAAGCCCAAAAGTTGGAGATCGCTGTGAGCTGTGACGCCACGGCATTCTACCCAAGGTGACATAGTGAGACTATTCCCCCCCCCCAAAATAAAATAAATACAAAGCTCTAGATAGATTAAATTGTCAAACTCCTGGTGGAAAATGTATGTGTTTTATTTATTAATTATTTGTTTTTTAAATTATTTTTTGAGACAGTCTGACTTTGTTGCCCTGGGTAGAGTGCTGTGGTGTCATAGCTCACAGCAAACTCGTTCCCTTGGGCTCAAGCAATCCTCTTGCCTCAACCTCCTATGGAGCTGGGACTATGGGTGCCCACCACAACACCCAGCTACTTTTAGAGATGGGGTTGCCCAGGCTAGTTTTGAACTCATGAACTGAAGCAATCCATCTGCCTCGGCCTCCCAGAGTGCTAGGAAGTTGATAAAGTTAAAATTAATCAAAAGAAACTGAAAATACATTTAAAAATTGGGGGCGGGTCTTTTTTTTTTTTTTTGAGATAGAGTCTTACTCACCCTGGGTAAAGTACCATGGCACCATAGCTCTCAGCAACCTCAAACCTTTGGGCAAAAGTGATACTCTTGCCTCAGCCCCCTAAGTAGCTGGGACTACAGCGCCTGCCACAACATCTGGCTAGTTTTTTGTTTTTCATTTTTTTTCTATTTTTAGTAGAATCAAGGTCTTGCTCTTGTTCAGGCTGACAGTGGGGGCATATATAGTACTAACGGTACAAAAGAATAATGGACAAAGACTTAAAGTAGCATGTCCCAGAAGAGGAAATACCTATGCCTGATATGAAGGGATGTTTTCTATTTAATGATCAGGGAAATGATAAGACTTCAGTGCTGGCTCGTCACCTGTAGCTCAAGCAGCTAAGGCGCAGCCACAAACACCAGAGCTGGCAGGTTTGAATCCAGCCTGGGTCTGCCAAACAACAACAACTCCAACCAAAAAATAGCCGGGCTTTGTGGCAGGCACCTGTAGTCCCAGTTACTTGGGAGGCTGAGGCAAGAGAATCACTTGAGCCCAGGAGTTGGAGGTTGCTGTGAGCTGTGATGCAATGGCACTCTACCCAGGGCAACAGCTTGAGGCTCTGTCTCAAAAAAGAAAAAAAAAAAAAAAAGACTACAGTGCTAACAATTTTTTATCCTGTGATTGTTTGAGAACACTAGTCTTGGAAACATTAATCTGCAAGGTCTCTTATTGCTGTGAAAGGTCTTGCATTTAGTTGTCTTCTATGATAATTACGTTTCCAAAGACTATAGTCATTCCGGCCTCTGTCTTCACAATGTGGAGTGATCACCAAAATTTTCCCTAAGTTTAACATTCTTTGATGTTTCTTGCCTGAACCAGTTTTTTCTGTGATTGCAAAATGGTAATTTCCCACCTCCAGCATTATCCCTATTTATTATTTGGTCCTTGACATTGATTATACCATAGTCAAGAGCCTTTCCCCTTTCTCCCTGTTCATTTATTTATTTTTTTTTTTTTTGAGACAGAGCCTCAAGCTGTCACCCTGGGTAGAGTGCCATGGCATCACAGCTCACAGCAACCTCCAATTCCTGGGCTCAAGCGAGTCTCTTGCCTGTGCCTCCCAAGTAGCTGGGACTACAGGCGCCCGCTACAACGCCCGGTCATTTTTTGGTTGCAGCCGTCATTGTTGTTTGGCGGGCCCTGGGGCTGGATTCAAACCCGCCAGCTCAGGTGTACGTGGCTGGCGCCTTAGCCCGTTGAGCCACAGGCGCCGAGCCTCCCCGTTCATTTATTTATTGTCAGTATGCCCTCATGGATTCCTGCGTATTTTTTTCAGCAGTTTATAATCATTACTTATGGTGAGATAGAGCTCACGTTTTTATCATCCAGTAGGTCTGTCTTTCGAACTTTTTTGTCTGTAACCTAAAGTACAAAAATATTTCCGAGTACACACAAACATGCATCTATAGTCTAAAGCATTAAATAAAAAACTTTCAGTATGAATGATGCACTCTGATACTTTTCTGATCTATTTTGTTTTATTAAGGTTAGATGTGATCACTAAATTTAATTTATAGCCCCCAAGAAATTCAAAGTCACTTCCATAGGCTATTCTGCCAGTTAGAATGACTTTTGTTTTGTCTTCATTTCCTTTCTAAACATCTGTTATGGAAAATTGGCAAACATGTAAAAGGAGAGAGAATATTATAATGAATGCCCCCATTAGGTCCTTCAACTTCATCAATTATCAGTACATGGTCCACCTTCTACTCTCTTTTGGATTAGTTTAGAGCAAATCTCAAACATCAGCATTTTTCTTTTTTTTTAGAGAGAGAGTCTCACTTTTATCGCCTTCAGTAGAGTGCTGTGGCATCACAGCTCATAGCCACCATAGCAACCTTTAGCTCTTGGACTTAGGCGATTCTCTTGCCGCAGCCTCCTGAGTAGCTGGGACTACAGGCGTCCACCACAATGTCCGGCTATTTTTGTGTTGCAGTTTGACTGGGGCTGGGTTCAAACCTGCCACCCTCAGTATATGGGGCCGGTGCTTTACCCACTCAGCCACAGGTGCCGCCCAGCATCAGCATTTTTCATCCATAAAGTATTTCAGTACATGTTTCTAAAAGATAAAGTTTTTTTTTCTAATTTCATTATTATATCTAAAATATTAGATTTTTTGCAGTTAAGTAATTCCTTAATATCATGTTTTTGGTCAGTGTTTAAGTGTAAATGATTGTGTCATAAATTGTTTATTGAGTCAGTTTGTTCAAATCAGGATAAGTCCACTTATTCCTTAATTAGTATCTTTTACATGTTTTTCCAAGGCTACAGAGAATCCTGTTTTCTTATTCATGTTCTTTCTATGTCTAGACCATTATTTATTGAATGAAGTAATTATGTTATGCATTTAGGTTCGGCGCTGGGCTATCCTGACTGCAAGAAACTTGGGGAAAGTGGACAGAGATGATTATTACGACTTACAGGATGTTCTAACTTGCCTTTTTAAAGTCATTGAGTTAGGACTTTTAGAAAGTCCAGATATTTATACTACTTCTGTCCTTGAGAAGGGTAAACTGATTCTTCTGCCCTCACACATGTATGATACTACCAACTACAAAAACTACTGGTTAGGTGAGTATTGTTCCTACAAGAGGTGTGTTTTCTCGTGCTGGAAAATCAATCTTTTGTTTAAAGCAACATGAGATTAACAAAATATTAGGATAGTAGTTGACGTTAATAGAGGTTTGTTTGTTTTTTTTAAATGCATGTATTTTATTATTCTTCATTACATTATTTCCCCACCCCACCCCCACCCCCAAGGTTTGATTGTTAATACCTCTTTTTCAATGATTTCCTGACAGAGAGCATTACTAGCATTGTTTATAAGTTCTGTCCTGCCTCAAAATAGTTCTACCATATTTCATTGATTCAAGTATAAAGGTAATGTATCATAATTGGCAGTGATATTTTTCTTGGTGAGTGGCATATGAGATATGGTACTTCTTAAAATCCAAGACATCTTAGATTGATGAAATACAAGTTATATGATAGTTATCTTATAAACTGCTTTCTAACCAAGCTGGTACCATTTCCTCCTTTTTTTCACTTACATTAGTCTAGAATTCTGTTATATGAGGGCAGTTGTATATGACTATCTCAGACTTAAATGTTTGAGGAACAGGGTACTGTTTTGCTTCATCTTCCTGCGTTACATTTTCTTTTGCCAACTAAACTAGAGAGTCATAATAATAATGTTATTTCGTTAATTCAAGAAAATTGTAAATAATCTTACAGGTATTTGCATGCTGCTGACTATTCTTGAGGAGCAAGCCATGGATTCTTTGTTGTTGGGCTCAGACAAACAAAATGATTTTATGCAGTCAATACTTCACACTATGGAGAGACAATCAGATGGTAATAAACTTTACTTTTCAGTTCAGTACTGATGATGCTCTTTTAAAATGATAGTGTTGGGCAATACTTGCGGCTCAGCGAGTAGGGCGCTGGCCCCATATACCGAAGGTGGCGGGTTCAAACCCGGCGCTGGTCAAACTGCAAAAGAAAAAAATAGCTGGGCATTGTGGTGGGCATTTGTAGTCCCAGCTACTTGGGAGGCTGAGGCAAGAGAATCGCCTAAGTCCAGGAGTTGGAGGTTATTATGAGTTCTGTGACGCCGCGCACCCTACCGAGGGTCATAGAGTAAAACTTTGTCTCTACAAAAAAAAAAGATAGTATTATTGGGTGGCGCCTATAGCTTGGTAAGTAGGGTGCCGGCCCCATATACCACGGTTAGCAGGTTTGAACCCAGCCCTGGCCAAACTGCAACAAAAAATAGCCGGGCGTTGTGGTGGGCGCCTGTAGTCCCAGCTACTCAGCAGGCTGAAGCAAGAGAATCACCTAAGCCCAAGAGCTGAGGGTTGCTGTGTGAGCTGTGACGCCATGGCACTCTACCGAGGGTGACAAAGTGAGATTCTGTCTCTAAAAAAATAAAAAGATTGTGTTATTGTAAGAATTGTGTGATGTGGAGTAAAGAACAGTTAACTTTTGGTTTAGGTAATAGATTCAGACTTTTAAGTTGGAAAGAACTTCATTTATAGAGGAATGAATCCTAAGGAAGTTCACTTACTTTTTCATGATGAAAAATTTAATGGTAAAATGAAAACTGGAACCACTGGGAGACCCATCTGTAATGGCCTGGTGCTTTCTCTGTGGTTCTCTTCATCCAACACAGTCACTGTGATTGTTTACATCTAAAGTAACTAAAATTTAAAATTGCTTTTTAGTCCCACTGGTCATTGTTCAAGGTCCAATAACCACATGTGTCTGGTGGCTGCTATATGAACAGTGCAGGTACAGAACATTTCTATTATCAAAGAAAATGCTGTTGGACGGTGCTACTCTAGATAGTCCAGAAAATGAAGCCCAGAACTTGTAGTCATGTTAATTATTAGATCCTAAGCTCCTTTTGTTGATGGCTGTATCAAGCTAATCATGAAAGATCTTTGCTTAAAGTCCTCTAATCTTATCTTCTTTATGAAGGAATGAGTTAATAAAAACTGGCTCGGCGCCTGTGGCTCAACGGGCTAAGGCGCCAGCCACGTACACCTGAGCTGGCGGGTTCGAATCCAGCCCCAGGGCCCGCCAAACAACAATGACGGCCAAAAAATGGCCGGGTATTGTGGCGGGCGCCTGTAGTCCCAGCTACTTGGGAGGCAGAGGCAAGAGACTCGCTTGAGCCCAGGAATTGGAGGTTGCTGTGAGCTGTGATGCCATGGCACTCTATCCAGGGTGACAGCTTGAGGCTCTGTCTCAAAAAGAAAAAAAAAATAAGATAATTCTGTCTTCCTAGGAAAGCAATAGATAATCCCTAATATCTCATCTACCCCATCCACGTTTCTGTGGGAAGAGGTGTCCCTCGCTGCCTTCCTTCTATTCTTGAGGAGGAGCAAACTCAGGTCCTTAGGCTGGGTGGCCGGTGCTCTCAGGGGCTGGGGGTCTTGTCCCTGGCTTCTGCTTGTTCAGCCATCCCAGTGGTTAATGTCTGTGGTTTTCTGACATGTAGGCCAGTCTAGTGCTTTTCAAAGATCCGCAGTAAGATAACATTTACTCTGTTCTGGAACTAGAGAAAAAACATACACATTTATTGATAGATTGTATGTGAGATTCTCATTAGTGCATATATACGTATTTACACATGGATAAATGAAACCAGAATTTTAGGAGACATTATTATTCTTGTTAAGCTTTTGATGCTCTCGGGTGTGTTCCATTCTATTTTAATTAAGGAAAGAAACACTGTGAGTTTCTTCCCCCTAAGTGCCTCACAGTTTACAAAAAGAAGTTAGTCTGATCATCCTCTGGGCCTTATCTGAACCCGATGTGGCAGGCCCTGCTGACCTGGTCTCACCTTAGTGTTCACTGGTAGCAATCTGAGTGGTAGCCACCCCCTTGCCAAGCCTGCTGGCCTGGTGGTCTTCACCTGGAGTCCCCTCCCTGGCTACAGCAGGTCCTGAGGCAGGCTTACTTCTCCCCAACATCTTAATGCTTTCTGTTGTTTCCAAAAGTGACCGTATCAATTTATACTCTCATCTGTAGTGAATAAATGTCTCTGCGTCTTATTCATGATTATGCAAAGAATGCCCTCATTATCCCATCCTAACGTATGATGTTCCCTGAGCTGCTATTCTCACTGATGTTTAATATTGTAAGACTTTAGAACTTTTGCCAATTTAGTGTCAAATAATCTCATTTTTATTTTATTTATTTTATTTTTATTTATTTATTTTTTGAGACAAAGCCTCAAGCTGTCACCCTGGATAGAGTGCTGTGGCATCACAGCTCACAGCAAGCTCCAATTCCTGGGCTCAAGCGAGTCTCCTGCCTCCATTTCCCAAGTAGCTGGGACTACAGGTGCCTGGCCATTTTTGGTTGCAGCCACCATTGTTGTTTGGCGGGGCCCGGGCTGGATTCGAATCCACCAGCTCAGGTGTACGTGGCTGGCGCCTTAGCCGGTTGAACCACAGGCGCCGAGCCTCTCATTTTTATTTTAATTTTACTTTTCTTCATTATTTAGAAGCTTGAGTTTCTCTTCATATGTTTACTGAACGTAGCTGTTTGTTCATTTGTGAAATATCTATTTGCCTGCTACATCACAGTCTGGAGTCCACCCAGAACAGATTTTTGTGTATAGACTGAGGTAGGTGTACGGTTATTTTTTATACCAACCCCCCCCCAATATAATATATACATTATAAATTCACATATTGCAGCTATACAAATATTGAAATATTGTGTGCATGTATAAACATATATTCTGTATGTCTTTTTGTAAGCCTATAGCTACATTTGTATCTATTTATCAATTTGTTGACAGCTATGTAGATACTTAATTGATTTAGATAAACTTTTTATTGAATTATACATACAAAAATGAGCACAAATCTGAAACTCCATAAATTTTTAAAGTCAACATACCCATGTAACCAGAACCCAGATCAATAAACAAAGCATCCGCCTGTAGTCCCAGCTACTAGGGAGGCTGAGGCAAGAGAATCGCTTAAGCCCAAGAGCTGGAGGTTGCTGTGAGCAGTGTGACGCCACGGCACTCTACCCAGGGCAATAAAGTGAGACTCTGTCTCTACAAAAAAAAAACAAAACAAAACTACTGTAGCTGCAGGTGTCGCCTGTGGCTCAGTGAGTAGGGCAGCAGTCCTATATATGGAGGATAGCGGGTACCAGCCCAGCCCCGGCCAAACTGCAACAGAAAAATGGCCAGGCATCGTGGCAGGTGCCTGTGGTCCCAGCTACTCTGGAGGCTGAGGCAAGAGAATTGCCTAAGCCCAGGTGTTGGAGGTTGCTGTGAGCTGTGTGACACCACGGCACTTTTAATTGTTGGTGATTCATTGAGGGTATAAGATGTGTCACACACTGAGACCCCACCTTCCTCCCTCTTTACCTTTCTGCTCTTCCTTTCCTCTGCCCCCCTCCCTCCTCTCTCTGCTCTCTCCTTTCCCCACCCCCCCACCCCTGACCATGTCATTAACTGTCATTAATTTTCCTCATATCAAAATTGAATACATAGAATTCATGCTTCTCCATTCTTGTGATGCTTTACTATGAATAGTGTGTTCCACTTCCATCCAGGTTAATACAAATGCTATAAAGTCTCCATAGAGATTATCTTATTTCTACCCTATTCCTCCAAAAATTGCCAGCCCAGCAACATTTATTTCAACAGGGAACTTTTTTAAAGAAATCAGATGATGAAAAAAAAAATCAATGTAAATAATTTTAGTTTGGAAATATTGTTATTGATTTATATAAAAACTAAGTGGTAAATAAGAATTTTTTTTTTTTTTTTGAGACAGAGCCTCAAGCTATCACCCTGGATAGAGTGCTGTGTCATCACAGCTCACTGCAACCTCCAATTCCTGGGCTCAAGCGAGTCTCTTGCCTCCGCCTCGCAAGTAGCTGGGACTACAGGCACCCGCCACAACACCCGGCCATTTTTTTGGTTGTAGCTGTCATTGTTGTTTGGCAGGCCCAGGCTGGATTCGAACACACCAGTTCCGGTGTACGTGGCTGGCGCTTTAGCCCGTTGAGCCACAGGCGCTGAGCCTAAATAAGAACTCTTGATACCACATTGATCTTATGCGCTATCATGGTGTCAAAGAAAAGTGGATGATGTTACCTGTCTTTTTCTCTAGAGTATCGAGATCGTTACGATTCAGATCGGTATCGGGATGGGTATCGTGATGGCTATCGGGATGGCCCACGCCGGGACATGGATCGATACGGGGGCCGGGATCGATATGATGACCGAGGCAGCAGAGACTACGATAGAGGTGATTATAAAACACAGTTAACATTGCTTTCTTTAAAGAACTCCTCTTCCCCTGCCTTCAGTGTGGTGATCACAATTTGGGATATGTTTACAGGCTATGATTCCAGGATAGGCAGTGGCAGAAGGGCATTTGGTAGTGGGTACCGCAGAGACGATGACTACCGGGGAGGCGGGGACCGCTATGAAGACCGTTACGACAGACGGGACGATAGATCATGGAGCTCCAGAGATGATTACTCTCGGGATGATTATAGGCGTGATGATCGAGGTAATCCTTTTCTTTTGCTTACTTAATGGAACAGACACTGAAGAAACCATAGAAATTTTGTGGTTTTCCTTGAAACCCCTAAAGTGGGTGTAATTTTCACATTGTAAAGGAAGCCATAGATCATAGTGGAAAGAGCATTGGCTCAAACCCCATAGCACAGTGGTTATGGCGCTAGCCACATACACTGAGATGGACAGGTTTGAGCCCCACCTGGGCCAGCTAAACAACAATGACAACTGCAAGAAAAAATAGCCAGGTGTTGTGGTGGGCACCTGTAGTCCCAGTTATTGGGGAGGCTGAGGCAAGAGATTCGATTAAGCCAAGAGTTTCAGGTTGCTGTGAGCTGTGACGCCACAGCAGTCTACTATAGGTGACACAGTGAGACTCTCTTGTCTCGAAAAAAAACAAAAAAGAGCATTGGCTAAGGGTGACATCAATAGAAGTAAAGCAGTGTCTCGTTTTCTCATCTTATGTGCCAGCATATAGGTTTTTCAGTTAAATTTATTGAATAGGCATTAGAAACAGAAAAAATATTTGCCAGACACTCTTACAGCATGATCTCATTGAATAAGTTGCACTTAATAAAATAGATGGTATTAGCCCTGTTTTTCTTTTTCTTTCGCTCTTTTTTTTTTTTTTAATTTTATTGAATCATAATTATGTACATTGGTGCAATCACAGGGCACGATTCATATACATTCAGAAATATTTTGATCGTACTGTTACAGGTATCCTTCATGGCATTTCCTTGATCACTATATAAAGACATTAATAATTTACCTTTAATAAGTCTCGCCAGTACCCTGCTAAGATTCACCTCTTTCTTTTTTTTTTTTTTAAGACAAAAGAGTTTCACTATGTTGCCCTCGGTAGAGTATCGTGGCATTACAGCTCACAGCAACCTCAAACTCCTAGACTTAAGCAACTCTCTTGCTTCAGCCCCTCTGAGTAGCTGGGACTATAGGCGCCTGCCACAACACCCGGCTATTTTTTGATTGTAGGCCATTGTGTTTAGCAGGCCAGGCTCAAACCCGCCAGCTTTGGTGTATGTGGTTGGCACCCTACTTCCACTGAGCCACGAGCATGGGGCCTTAGCCCTGTTTTTTCAAATTAAGAAAATGAACTCAGATTAAAGGCCAATAATTGGTACTATGGACTTAAAGGCAAGTGTGGTGATTTCAGTGTCCTTATACCACAATAATTCATTCATTCATTACTGGTGAGATTTCAGTGCACCTATTCTAAAACTTATGCTCCTGATACTAAAACATGAAACATGTACTGTTACAGATCTGACCTATCAGAAATTACTAATAAATGAGCACCACCATTTGTGTTCTAACGTTAGGGGTATCATTAAAATGGTTAAGATATCTGACCCAGAATCTTTTTCTCTCTTTAACGTCCCTATGTTAGTCTTGAACTTTGTGCAGGGGTTTTATATTCTTCATTTCCCATAATTCCTCAATATGGGAAGATAGACCTGAGTAGCTAATAAAACACAATAAAGTGACAAAATTTATCAGCCCGGGCCTGCCAAACAACAATGACAGCTGCAACCAAAAAATGGCCGGCGTTGTGGTGGGCGCCTATAGTCCCAGCTACTTGGGAGGCGGAGGCAGGAGCCTCGCTTGAGCCCAGGAATTGGAGGTTGCTGTGAGCTGTGATGCCATGGCACTCTATCCAGGGTGACAGCTTGAGGCTCTGGCTCAAAAAAAAAAGTTTTGGTTTTAATTTTAAATTTCAGGCTCAGTGCCCGTACTCAGTGGTTAGAGTGTCAGTCACATACACTGGGGCTAGCAGGTTGGAACATGGCTCAGGCCTGCTAAACAACAACAACAGAATAGCTGGGCGTTGTGGCAGGTGCCTGCCTCAGTTAGGAGGCTGAGGCAAGACAATCGCTTAAGCCCAAGAGTTTGAGGTTGCTCTGAGCTGTGATGCTACAGCATTCTAGCAATGTCGACATAATGAGGCTCTGTCTCAAAACAAATAATTATTAATTTTTAATTTCAATTCACTCTTAAATTATTATCTATTTTTCTCAAGCAAGAAGCCTAAAAGTAATAGCTAATGTTTATTTATTGAACATTTACTCAGTACCAGCAGTAAGCTAAGTGCTTGTATTATTTAATCCTTAAGAATTCAGTGTGGTGGCAAGCAGCTAAGGCATCAGCCACATACACCTGAGCTGGTGGGTTCAAATCCAGCCCAGGTCTGTCAAACAACAATGACGGCTGCATCCAAAAAAATAGCCTGGTGTTGTAGCGGGCACCTATACTCCCAGCTACTTTGGAGGCAGAGGCAGGAGAAATTGCTTGAGCCCAGGAATTGGAGGTTGCTGTGAGCTGTGATATTATAGCACTCTACCCAGGGTGACAGCTTGAGGCTCTGTCTCAAAAAAAAAAAAAAAAAAAAAATTCAATGTGGTGGGGTGGTGCCTGTGGCTCAAAGGGGTAGGGTGCTGGTGCCATATGCCAGAGGTGGTGGGTTCAAACCCAGCCCAGGCCAAAAACTGCAAAAAAAAAAAAAAATTTCAGTGTGATATAGGTAAAATTATCAACTCTACTTGACAAGGAAAGTGGAGGCTCAATGTGGACCTCAAGTCTTCCTTAGCTTCTGCCCTTTTCTTCTCTCACACTGTTCCTTTCCTCCTCTGGTAGCTCTCCGTCTTACGTTTCTCCTGTTCATCTTACTGCTAGTTCCCTCTAAGATCTCCTGCCCTTGTCCTGAGTCACTGCTGCTTCCTTTGTTTATAACTGGCAGTTGTCTCCTACTAGATTTTCCTGCCCACTTCATTCTTCACACTGGTACCAGTTACCTTTCTGGAACAAAATCTAATTGGACAATTCCTCTCCTTTTTTGACCTTTGTACTCTCCCTGTGGCCCAAAAAATATCCCTTTGTTTGTACTTATAAGATACAGGGGCTGTCCTTACTTTCCTACTGTTTAGATCTTTACCATTCATTTCTCATCCCTTTTTTTTTTGCAGCCTCCAATTCCTGGGCTAAGTGAGTCTCCTGCCTCTGCCTCCCAAGTAGCTGGGACTACAGGCGCCCGCCACAACGCCCGGCCATTTTTTGGTTGCAGCTGTTATTGTTTGGCAGGCCTGGGCTGGATTCAAACCCGCCAGCTCAGTTGTCCGTGACTGGCGCCTTAGCCCGTTGAGCCACAGGCGCCGAGCCCATTTCTCATCCCTTTTTATATCTTATCTGTTGGGTGTGTGTTCAGCATTTGAGATTGCTCACTGGGGCCAGGTATAGTGGCTTACATCTGTAATCCTAGCACTCTAGGAGGCCTAGGCAGGTGGATTGTGTGAGCTCACTGAGTTCAAGACCAGCCTGAGCCAGAGTAAAGCCTTGTCTCTAAAAACAGCCAGGCATCATGGCTGGCTACTTGGGAGGCTAAGGCAAGAGAATCTCTTAAGTCAAAGAGTTTGAGGTTGCTGTGAGCTATGATGCCACAGCGCTCTACAAAGAGTGTGAAAATGAGGCTCTGTCTCAAAAAAAAAAATCCTTTTTGTAGAACTTAGCCTACTGTATTCTTTTTTTACTCTGGCTGTCCATTAAATTGGGCTCTTTAATTTCTCCTTTAGGCAGGGAGAAACTATCATGTTTTTGGCCTCAGCACAACATCCAACATATATTGTAATGGCAAAATTATTGACTAGGTATTCAACATTCTTGAAGAACATGGAGACATTGTGTACTATAGTGGGTGGGACAGTAGCATTGCTTCAGTAATACGATTTTATTTTCTAGCCCACCAAATAAGCTATGTATCTTAAGAGAGCTACTCTTTGTGAGTCCCAGTTTTGTCTTATAAAAGTGAAGATAATGGCTCCTTCACAAAGTTACAAATATTAAAAATTTTGGCCAAGTGCTGCGTCAATTGCCAGTACTCCTAGCTGCTCAGGAGGCTGAGGTGGGAGTGGTCTCAGAAGCGAGGCAGACTGATAGACTGTCTGCTTAAAGCCATTATAGAAAATGTAAATCTTGCTAAGAGATACCCTCTTTGTCCGCAGATGAAGACAGATGTGAAAGTTGTCACGGGTGAACATGATAAATAGAATCAGCAACTGGTTTTTGTGAACGTGTCATGAGGAGGCTTTGCCTTTTTTTTTTTTGAGAGAGTTTCTCTTTGTCACCTCGGTAGAGTGCTGTGACGTCACAGCTCACAACAACCTCCAGCTTTTGGGCTTTGGCGATTCTCTTGCCTTACCCTCCCAAGTAGCTGGGACCAAACACCTGGCTATTTTTGTTGTTGTTACTGTTGCCATTTTGCTGGGGCCGGGTTCAAACCCGCTGCCCTCGGTATATGGGGCCGGTGCCCTATTCAACCACAGGTGCCTCCAGGGCTTTGCCTTTTTTGTAGGCTTACATTCCACAAGCTGGCTGGTTGTACAAATGGGCTTTTTTTGGTATTCTGTGTATTTTTGTATGTCCAAAATACTTAACGTAAGTAGTGATTTTCAGAATTATAATTTCCTTAAAACACTTTGGTTTATTTTGAAAGTATTCTGAAAACTTGGATCAAAGAGGAAATCAG